>JADLZL010006391.1:0-82165 GCA_015844335.1 Chrysopogon serrulatus
GAACGAATACAAATAGAGCAACAACAAGCATGTAAAAAGAGTCGAGGAACCAAAAAACACATATATAGTATATAAAACAAGCTAACAAGTTAACCACCAATGCACCACACCACCTCGCCTCGCCTCCATAACGAGCGCAGAGGAGAGCCGCGACGAGTGCGACGGCGCAGAGGCCGGCAAGCCACGGCACGAGCCCCGCAATCGCAGAGGGCCTTGGCCTGGCCAGCGACAGCGAGCGGTGTCCGTGTGGCGCTCGTAGCAGAGCAGCACCGCGTCGCCCCTCGAGTACAGCGGCGGGTCCGGCTCCGGCGCGTCCACTAGCCTACGTTGCCGTCTTTGGTGGTGGTATTCTCGGTGCATTTGAGAGAGTAATTATTTGGCAGAAGGAAGTTATCTTTCGTTTTTTTTATCATTTGCCGATCTAAATCCTTTACCCAATGTTAAATACTGGTATGGATGTGTAAAAGAAACATTCAGCTGTGCAGGTTCATTTAGTCACGCTTACACTTTTGGCCAAATTAGTAGGTTAGGATCCATTTATTTTTTTTGAATGTTCTACAGAATAAGTACTCTTCTGTTTTGCAGAAATTGTCAAATTTTTCACTGTGACATAATCGATTACGCTGAATGTTCTATGAGATTTTTTGTTTTACGCTTCGTGGTCGCTCTCGCTCTGCCAAAAAAGATTACACTCATTTTCACCGTTTCAGCTTAGCAGCCAACAGTATTTTTTTTCTCCTAAAAAAAATACTGTTTCAATAGTGTTTTGGCTTATCAGGCAACTTATAAGTCCTGCCGAACAAACCGAACATTTCAAGCAAGACTGCCTAATGCCATTCATGATTATCAGATAATTGCCTCTTCATATTTTCGTATATGTCAGTGCTACGGCATGCCAGATCCTCAAAATAGTCTATTCTATGTGTATTGATACGTATTATATAGAGCCAAATATATGATTGCCACCGCCCTTCCTTCCCTCCATGCTTATTTTATTTATTGCTGTTTTTTTTTTCTGTCATTCTTAGTGTTTTTCTAATTTCTTATATACAGATGAAGTGCAAGTGAATGCTTGCTCAGGTCGTTTCTTTTCTTGATTTCAGGCGCCTTTGTTGTTGCACACGACGTTCCTGCTAACGGTTGAAAAAAACAAGGATGTGCATGCTCACATATTGGTGGCCGTTGTTCTTTGTATCCAATCCAACAAAACAATAAAGAATACTATTCACAGTTTCCAATCCAACAAAAAGAACAGACAAATTTATTGTCAGTGTAGTTAGGATCTATTTGTTTGCTCATATGTATGTAGCCTGATCTATATCCATGAGCCTGACTGCAGCTAGGTTAGGCGCATACATAGTCGTTTAGTTCCTTACATGCAGGTGGCCTGGTTTGAAAGGGGAGTTTTGCTTGGCCATATGGGTATAAATTATGTAACACGAATATATCAAAATAAATATTAAAATATTAATTATTTATGATATTATGTTATAACAAAATTAGTTTACCTAATCCAATCTTAATTTGTTTTAAATAAGTTAATGTTTACTAATTAGGTGCTAATGACATCATTAGTTATGCTAATCCTGCACGGCGTGAGCCTGGCTCACCGGATGCGACCAATTCTAGTGTTTTCCTGGATGCATCATCTTTCATGCTTTGAGTAGTGTGCAAATCTGACCGAACCATCCATCTAGCTAACCAAACGCGAGCGCTTGCACCCTAGCGGCCTGGCCTAGATCAAATACAGGGTACCAAACACGCCCTCTTGGTTGATGCCCTCTTCATTGTAAAGATAGAGCACTTCGTATAACAAATATGGTTACTTTTGCCTCAAAATTTAGACTTTCTTTTCTTTTCCAAAAAAAAACTCACGCACTCTACATACTCTACCTCAATGGACACCTTTAAATATACTAATAATATTGTGAGCGTCGATTTCACTACAAATGTTCCATGTAACGCTGCAAACCAGCCACCGACGCTTGCACAGGTCACGGACGAAGCAATATTATACGTACGTGATACATACCTACCTTTGATACACACATATACACCGTATATACCTGTTAACCCGGCCGTATGCGACACAAAGCGCAACCCCAAACTGCGTGCGCGGCATCGCGCACGTATCGGCCTCGTCTAGTTGGAGTCACGCTCGGGCTCCGCGGACTCGAGTCGGAGATCGCAGATTGGCCTAAATGATTCGGAAGGCCGGCCTAGAAAAGAACTCGAGTTGGGCCGGGAAAACAAACGCCACGTTTTCCGAGCCCGCCCGGACTGGCCACCTAGGGATACACAGCAGAGAAGAGGAACGAAGCCACCGAGTAGATTTTTACGCCGCCGGATAGAGAAGAGAAGAAAGGAACAGGCCGCCGCACCTTGCGCACGGCGGTGGGGGTGGCGGGGGCGGGCGGCGGCCACTTTTCCGAAGAGAGACCGCCCCAATGGAGCTGGAGAAGCAGACACTACAGAGGGACCGCCCGAGAGACGCGGTCGTTAGAGAGATGGCCCCAATGGAGCTAGAGAAGCAGACACTGAAGAGGGACCGCCCGAGAGACGCGATCGTGCCGATGAGGAAGAAAGAAACCCCTCTCGATCAAGCGGAAGCGCAGAGGAGGGGGCGCGTGAGTACGCGGAATTGCTTGCGGCGTATGAGAAAAGTTTGGAGGAGGACAAAGACAAGCCGCCACCGGACCTTTCTGCTTTGGAGGCTGCCGAGTTCCGCGAGTGCTGGAACGGGCTCTGGGCCGACACATTAGGCGACTTTGAGGCCACCAGTGAGTTCCATCTTACCTATCTTTTTTTGATCAATTCAATCGGTTTACTTGCGTTCCATCGTTCCTTCCTAATTTCATTAATTCAATTCAGCCCAGTATTCAATTCAGTTCAGTATCTGTTAGCAATCGAATTTTTGTTCTTGGAGCAGTCTTGTTTCCCCACCTTGTAATGATTGGCAATCAAAATCATTTAAAATTGATGTAACTCATAACTTTGTGCAGCCAAGATCCCTCCCATGCGTTTTACAGATAATCCTGCGCCTCCATACACTGCATTTCAGTACGGTACTCTACAGGTTTTTTCAGTCAGGGTCACAGGAGTAAGAGGGGGGTTTGCAGTGGCCACTCCGTGTCTTTGGAACAGTCGCTCTGCGCGATGCAGTTGACCGCAGACGCAATATTATCTTCAACCGCAAAAAGGGATTGTTTCCAAACCCTCACCCAAGAGGTACATTCAATATTCTCTAACTTATTTCATGTTGTGCCCCCAAATGTACTCCCTCGGTCTCAAAGTAAATCAACTTCTAGTGTTATCCTAAGTCACACTTATCTAAGTTTGACCAAATTTATATAACATAACACTAATATTTATGATATTAAACGGTATCCCTAGATACATAACGAAATATATTTTCAAACATACTTATTTGGGTGTTATAGACTATATTACTCTTTGATATAATTGATCAAACTCAAGATAGTTTGACTTTCACTGATTCTAGAAATTGATTTATTTTGAGGAGGTATTATTGAGCTATTGTTTTTTTTGATAGGTTGAGCTATTGTTTTTGTTTGTTTGTTTGCATGCCACAACATTTATATGTCTTTAATATTTTTGTTCTTTATACTGATCGAGATTGATTATATGTTGCTTATTGTTTACCTTTTCTTTTGCTTCAGTTTATTTATGTCTTTTTTATTTGTGTTTCTTCCAGAATCCATACTTAAAACTGGCTGGTCCTACTCGAGCTGTTGTGATGTTGCGGCCTGTGACTTTTGAGGTTGAGCTGTCAGTGAAGGGTGCTATTGAATCCGAGGATAAAGTCTTAAGCTACCTAGCTGAGCCATTAGTGCATCAATCTCCTCTTGTTTCGAGTGTACTTATCAGAAACTGTACTAGCAAGCTTAGCACATTGGAGTTTACACATGGTCATATTTGTCGGTCTGTGGAGGCGACAATAAGTGTGCAAATGATTAATGGGTCATGGCAAGGTTACCGCAGTGAATTTTTTGTTTGTACTGGCAGCATCGGTAAGGAAGTTTTGTTGCTTGATTCTGGTGATGAGGAAGTGCCTGTTACCGCTGACAGAACAATCGAGCTTCCACGGCAGGTTGTTTCCGTTGAACGCAGGGGGAAGTTGAAGGTTTTTGTCGGGGCATGGCAGGGTAATGACTTGGCTGATCTGAAAACGAAATATTTCATACCCAAGGGATTTGGTAGAAGTCATGGTAGACTTAACTTTAGCTTCTGTAAAATGAAAGTCACTGTCGCTTGGTCACTTGTTACTGTAAATTACAATCTTACTTAGTTGTTGGGAGTGATGATATTCTTTTTGTTTTGAGAAACTCTTTTTTTTATGTGATGTGGGATATCGACCGGAGAAGGAAGCTCGGATTAATTAAGTGGGTTAAGAGGTACTACATTCTGGCCCATTAGTCTTTGGACATTCAGAATTAACTCCTCCACTCATGGGCCACTCTCCGAAGTCTCAGAACAAACGATTCAGAGAACAAAGAAAGTTTCCCTCAAAAGAAGATAACAAAGAATCCACTTAATAAAGGCCCTGTTTGGGTGCTATGAATTTTTTTGCACCTGTAAATGGAATTCACTTGTAATTTGTTGTGCACAACAAAACCCCTTGGAATCCTAATGATTTTACACTCCTGGAAAAACGCTGTTTGGAATCCAAATAATTTATTGCACGGAGATGGAGAGCAGGGTGCGCTGGTCGCCTGGTACTATTGCATCGTTCATGCAGGCGAGAACACGATCTGCAAGAGCTCGAGCTCGAGCGGATCCACGTAGTTGCGTTCGTCCTCAGACAGTAATTATGGCTGTGGATGAAGTTGCTGAAAGGCATGCCGGAGTTGACAGCACACTCCAGGAGCGAGCCACTGCGACGATTTGTCTGTCTTCCCCGCCGGCGACGCAGGTCGAAGCATGATCTGCCGCCGCCGTCACCATATCTGCTGCCGCGGGAGATCAGACAAGGACGGCGAGCAACCGCATCATGTCGAAGCACGATCTGCCGCCGCCCCCGCCATAGCTGCTGCCGCTGGAGATAAGCCAAGGACGGTGAGCAACCGCCGCACGTCGAAGCATGATCTGCCGGCGCCGTCGCCGTAGCTGCTGCTGCGGGCGGCCGCGAGGAACGAGTACTTGAGTTCGCGTCCCACACGATCGGCCGAGGACGGCAACTAACCGCCGATCGATGCACACTAGCGCTTCCAAACGTTGATTGAGAACCGCCGGTAGAAATCGATTTTAACAGGCGGTTTTTTTAAGGGCGGTTCTTAAGGAACCGCCTGTAGAAATCGTTGGCCAGAAAACGTAGAAAAAATTACAAAAAAATATTTTTAAAGTCGCGCATTTTTTCGCATAAAATCGCGTGCTACGCGGCCGGCAGGATTCGAACCGTGACCTCGGCCTCGCGCGATCCCTCTCTTACCACTGCACCACACACTCACTTGTGTCTAGATATCATTTTTGTTCCCCACATATTATACAAACCCAACGAAAAATTGAATATTTGAGGGTCTAAACGAATTCAAATGAAAAAGTGATGAACTACAAAGTTTTATAACAAGACCCGGAGGCGACAACGGCTGGTGGCTGATGCCATCCCCGGCGACGCTTGGGTGCACGACATCACCGGCGCCCTCTCCGCCAACGCCATCACTGACTACTTCAAACTTTGGGAGGTTGTCCAGGGAGTCCGGCTGACCGAGCAACCAGACAGGCTTCTTTGGAGGTGGGACACCAGCTCTACCTACTCGGCCTCCTCAGCTTATCACGCGCTGTTCCTTGGTGCGGCGAGACCGCTGGGGGCGAAGGAGCTCTGGAAAGCCTCGGCGCCCCCGAAGGTCAAGCACTTCTTCTAGCTCGCACTACACAAGCGCCCCTGGACTGCTGCACGCCGACATCGCCACGGCCTTCAGGACTCGCCGGTTTGTATCCTCTGTGCCTTGCAGGATGAGGAGATCGACCATATCCTACACGGCTGCGCTTTCAGTGCCTCCATCTGGGTTTTGACTCGGGGACGATTGGCTTGGCGGGTCTCTACGCCCTCAGCTTCCTTCCTTCTGGGATTGGTGGATCACAGTCAGGAAACGTGTTCCGAGGGAGGCACGACGAGGCTTCGACTCACTCGGCCTCCTCCTGGGGTGGACCTTGTGGAAGGAAAGGAATGCTCGCACCTTCGACGCGGTATCAAGGAACCCGGCCGAGCTGATGGCCGCGGCAATCGACGAGGCGAAGCTTTGGTTCGCGGCCGGCTTTCAACAAATCGGGAAGCTGCTGCCCATGATCGGCGTCCAGCATCTGTTGCTTGCTTAAAACTGCCATGTAGCCCATTCGCCAGGCGCCCGTCGGGCCTTGTATGTTCTTGTGTTGTTAGTTACTTATAACCAGGCTAAGTGTATTTAGCTTGGTTATTAGTAACTAACCGTAACTCTACTTCTTCTTAATGAAATACATGTCAAAATGACATGTTCGCGAAAAAAACAAAGTTTTATAACTTTTCGAGATCTATAACTTTTATTTAGAGTGTTTCTCCATCCGAGGTCATTTGTAAAATTTGAATTTCAAATTTGAAAATTTCGTTCGTAGTTTTCCATAAAAAGATGATTTCAAATGAAAAAGTTGTCAACTACAAAATTCATAACTTTTCGAGATCTACAACTTTAATTTTGGAAGTTTCTCCATCCGAGGAAGTTTGAAAAACTCAAAAAATTAATTTTAAATTATTTTACCGGGCGGATTTCTTAAGAAACCGCCAAGTTAAATACGATTTCTACCGGTGGTTCCTTAAGAGAACCGCCTGTAGAAATGGTGGCGATTTCTACAGGATGTTCTAAAGAGAAACCGCCAGTAGAAATAAAACACTAGTGTCAAGAGAAATGGTTTGTGTACTAGTGGCACTTAGCTCCAACTGCCGCCGCGGAGACGAAGCGAGCGGACGAGACATGCCCGACAGTTATCGTATAATTTTACAGACTTGGGTTGAGATTATTTTTATCTGGTTGTTTTGGCCAAATCCGACTGTAAACTTATTGTGTTAACTGGCCATCCAAACAACAAATTCTAGATTGGATTGGAAAAACTTTAGGGGCTGTAATTTACAAGGGTTTTAGACTAAATACCAGGCTTCTAAACTGGCAACAAAAAGTATGCAATTCAGATAACAAATATATTTCTAATAAAACTAGGAGCTAAAAGTTGTACTACAAATCTAATTGAGCTAAGCCCATGATGGAAAATCCGCTGGTTACAAATTACGAGTGATCCAAACCTCAGACGGAATTATTCCGTAGAACAATTCGTTGACATTGCAAAAGGGAATAGCACCCTCAAATTTTCTTGTTTCCAGATCATACGTTCTTACGCCTCCCCAAACAGGTAGTCGAGAAAGGAAATCAACTGCATCTTGTGTCATCCCGGGAGAAGAGAAATATATACACCGAGGTCGTATCCCACGCAAATTCTGGGTGGGTAAGCACGCGGAGTGATTCAATCCAAGGAACAATGCATGATTTTCCATTAAAACGTCATTCTCTTGCACCACCACCATCTTGCGTGCATCCTGATCAACCTTGCAGATTCTGAATTCAATACCATCCGGGTACCAACGATCAAGACCAGCACGAACCTGCAGGGGATCGCCCCACGGCGTCGACACCAGATGCCTAGTGAGGACACATCCTGGGAGGCTCGCCGATGCGGCAACTACTTCCCTTGTTGGTCCATCCTCTCCATCAAGATGCCATTTTTCCACCATCTCACGCAGTGTCACCGTGCAGAAGCTCCCTTTGTGGTACACACAGTCGAGATACTTGTCTCTACCCTTCAGAGCTGAAGCCACTTGCCACTTCTTCTGCCCTGCCTTGACAAAAGAAAGCCATTCACTACCACGGTGGATGATCATCACGACATAGCCATTGCCTTTGGTGGATGGACTGCAAGACAGCACAGCCTTTTGGTAGAGCCATAGGCTTTCTCTACTATAGACCACCTGCACGTTTGTGAAATCAGTGACCGGTGGGAGGGTGATCCGGGCCATAGTGACAGGGTTGTAGAGCACAAGACTGGCGCGGTCATTCACCAAAATCAGCCATCCGTGAGAAGCTCCACGACAGTCAACAAAGCAGCCCTTTGTAAAACTGACACCATAGGACTTATCAACATCAACAGCGTTGTACAGGTTGCAGCATGTCACGGCTGCTGCTGGGCTGCACCTGTTGGGCATTGGTTTTGTTGCATGCTCTTGAGTAGTTAAGTTGTGCGCTGTTTTGTTGCATGTGACTCTTTTTTTCTTTTGCATTTACTATTTTTGTGCTGTGCATGGATGCATGCATTTAAATCAGAGAACTCGGTCAATCCTGTAGCTGTAGCTAATCACGTACACAACTTTCAACTAGTGTTCTATGCATTTACTATTTTTGAGCCACGAGCTCTATGCATGGTTAACTCTTCTCCTTGGTATCCGGAATTTTGCTGATAATGCCTAACAAAAGGGTCCGGAGGGGGTAGTTGGGAAAACCAACTGCATATTGGGGATGGTATGAAGTTTTCCTAGGAAATATCACATGGAAGACATCTAACATTGCATTGAAGACATCTCTGATCCATGTATCTTGATTTTGATTCTGCGAGATTTTGATTCTGTGAGGATTTCTAGGCAGTACCAAAACATCGCATGGAAGACATCTACTAACACTTCATTGAAGACATCTCTGATCCATGTATCTTCATTTTGACTCAGTGAGGATTTCCAGACAGTACCAAATATCCCATAGAATTTTTGTGCTAGTTCGGTAGTGCATGGGTAATAGTATCGCTTTTATAAACATCATAATATACACGGTCAAATTCTAATTATCATTAATATTATTTTTCTCCCATTACAACGCACAGGTATGATCATAGTGTGAACCAAAAATACAAGATGTAGTAGCATACTACCTCGTTCTCTCTGGGCAGCAGCATGCAAAAAATAAAAAATCTTGGAATGGGTGTTTCTGAACAGGAATAAGCAATTCCAATAATAGCAGGGCAGGCTGCACAAAGAAAGTATGCATGTAATGCCGATGCACAGCCTCAGAACAAACAATTCAGGTACCAAATATATTTCTAAACGAACTAGTAGGAGTTATAAGTTGTATTCCAAATCTAATTATTCCCCTGGTTACAAATTACGAGTGATCCAGACCTCAGACGGCATTATTCCGTAGAACAATTCGTTAACATCGCAAAAGGGAATAGCACGCTCAAATTTTCTTCTTTCCAGGTCGTACGTTCTTACGCCTCCCCAAACAGGTAGTCGATTAAGGAAATCAACTGCATCTTGTGTCAGCCCGGGAGAAGAGAAATATATACACCGAGGTCGTATCCCACGCAAATTCTGGGTGGGTAAGCATGTGGAGTGATTCAATCCAAGGAACAAAGCATGATCCACTAAAACATCATTCTCTTGCACCACCATCTTGCGTGCATCCGGATCAACCTTGCAGACTCTGAACTCAATACCATCCGGGTAACAACGACCACGACCTGCACGAACCTGCAGGAGATCGCCCCACGGCGTCGACACCAGATGTCGAGTGAGGACACATCCCGGGATCCTTGCCGGTGTAGCAACAACCACTTCCCTTCTTGCTCCTCCATCTTCTCCTCCATCAAGATCCCATTTTTCCACCATCTCGTGCCATGTCACCGTGTAGAAGCTCCCTTTGTGGTATGCACAGTCGAGATACTTGTCTCCACCACTCAGAGTTGAAGCCACTTGCCACTTTTCCTGCCCTTCCTTAACAAAAGAAAGCCATTTGCTACCACGGTGGATGATCATCACGACATAGCCACTGCCTTTGGATGGACTGCAAGACAACACCACCTTTTGGTATAACCATAGACTTTGGCTACTATAGACCACCTCCACGTTTGTGAAATCAGTGACCGGTGGGAGGGTGATCCTGGCCAAGGTGACAGGGTTGTAGAGCACGAGACTGGAGGAGTTATTCACCAAAATAAGCCATCCGTGAGAAGCTCCACGACAATCAACAAAGCAACCCTTTGGAAAACTGACACCGTAAGACTTGTCAACATCAACAGGGTTGTACAGGTTGCATGTCACGGCTCGGCTGCACCTGTTGTTATGCAACTGCTGCGTTTCCTCAAGGTGGTTACCCCAAGACAAGATCCATGGCGTGGAAGGATGTGGAACGCCGGCAGTTGTGGCGGCAGCTCTCCATGTTGCGCAGACTGATGCGAAGGCAAGTGCTTGGGGAAGCTCAAGGCATTGCAGGATGCTTAGGAGGATATCAGTTGGGAGATCAGACCAACTGGGGTTTGTAAAAGGTCCTGCCATAGATATAGCAAGCAAATATATTGTGAGGTAGTGATTCTGCGGAAGATTTTGAAGTGTCAGAATTAGAACCGTCCTGGAAATTGATCTGCGTCATGCAATGCAACTGATGATATGTACGACGAGTAAACGTCGATAAAAAGGACGAGCTCAGTGCAAGAAATCAAGAGGTAAAGGAGGAGAAATCACGGGGAATATATAAGAGCGAACAAACCCAACTATACTTCGGACAAGGAGTCTCCAGTTACCTTAAAGAAAGAAGTTCCGAATTGGAATCCAAATCGGATAAACACCATGTCCACCAATAAACCAATACAGAACCAAATCGAATAGAGTGATTCTGCGGAAGAGTGGTACTGTCAGAATCAGAGCCGGGCTCCTAGTTATAATCTTCTGGAAATCGATCTGCGTCGACAGGGACGAGTACATTCTGGCCCATTCGTCTTTTGGATGAAAACTCCTCTACTGATGGGCCGTGGATTTGCTCTCCAAAGTCAGAGAGGCGTCGTGCTCTCCGAGCCCTGTCGTGCCGCGCAGTTGGCTTGGAGCGGCTAATCATGGGATGGGATGTTGTGTAGCGTTGGTACATCAGGAGTACAGTTGTGTTGGTGCGGCCTTGCTGGAAGCTGCTGCTCTCTACGGAGTATCCCTTTCCCTCTCCCGTATCCGAAAGAGACAGCTCTGTCTGCTTGAGCCTTCTCTCTTCCGGCCGGGCTAAAGTCTCCTGTGCCCCGGGTCGTGGCAGACTCGTCTCACGGCGTAACCTGAAACAATTGGCGCCGTTCTGTGATTAGTGCGTCGAGTGTGTGACAGCGCAGATCATCACATCAGGCGATCGATGGTAATCGTCTCGATGATGATAGAGGACAGGCCAGCGAGGCCGGCAGCGACGCTTGCTGTCTCGGGTCCGAACACTGCTCCGTCCACTCCACTCCACAGATGACGGACGGACGGACAGGTCGTCTGTATTCGGATTCCTTTCTCCCTGCTCGCAACACACGACGATTCCGAAGAGCTGCAGAGCACGCTGTCCTGTCTGCCGGTTGCTTTCATTTCATCATCCATCCGCACATCTCTGACAAGCAGCCTTGCGTTGGCGGTCAGCGGGAAGGAAGAGCACGCACGCACGCACGCAGACGCAGCGGCGCAGCGCAAGTTGGACACCGGTGGCTGCTACTGATGAGGAGACAGATTTTGACAGCGACTGAAAACGTCACCGGCCTGCGTGCTCAACTTGCTTATGCGTTGCCCGATGCCTCGACAGCCTCAGGCACTACCGATCCGATCCGGACGGATTCAGAGAACGTACAGCACCAGGAAGGAACACGGAGACGCGATCTAGTAGGCGCGATCGATGACGTTTACACGCAGGGCCACACGCACGCAGTTGGAAACCGATATCCATCCGAAGCTCGCGATCCAGCGCAGCGCCATCGCGGCACCGCCAGGATTAAACAACGGCAACATGCGTAGTAGCAGTCGCAGGATCAGCCGCGGCACCAGCGCACACATGGCGACGGCCTCACGGCCGGCACGTCGATCGGGGTATCGAGAAGAAGAATCCGAGAAGCCGGCGCGCGCCCAGAATAATGCGTCCGACCGCGTGGTGGGTGTGGAGGGGACAGCTCATCAGGATCGCCAGGCAACTGTCACGGTCATCGCACCGGCTCCGCGATCTGACTCGCTGCCAATTTGCATGCAGCAAATAAAAAAGAACAGCTCAGCTTGCAGGGAGGGATCGTCTGTCAGGGACCAACTGTTGCTGGGCCTTATGGGCCGTGGTCTGAGTCTGCCTAAGTCTGTCCAGGTGGCTGAAGTCGGAGTGCGCTCAAAAAAAAAAAAAAAAGGTGGCTGAAGTCGGAGTACAAAGGCATAAGCGAGTCCAGGATGGGAATTATCAACCAAAATATTAGAACTCTACTTTACCTTTACCTCTAGCTATATCATAGTTTACTGTTTATCTTCCTCCCTGCCTCTCTTCCTCCCCCTCTTATACCTAGATCGTGGATCCTTCTAGAAACTATTGCAGTGCGATTAGTAGCCCAGAGTTTGGGTTGCTAACATCGTCATCTAGCAGTCGAGCAGGCGAGCGAACCAGTCTCACGTGTGCACGCAGCAAGCAGCATATGCCTCGACGGATCGGGTGGGCACTGGGCAGAGAGCTTCAGACCAATCGGCTGGGCGCGATGGAGGCACGAGACCAGCGTGCGTGCGCATCGGATTGACTAGACGACCAGGCGTGGCGGGGCAGTTGGTGCGCCGGGCGGACTTGGCGGGCGCGCACGGCGGAATCACCCCGGATGCTCGCCCCTGTGGCCTGTGCCCCGCCGGACCTGGCGGGGATGCCGCTGCCAACGTGCCGTCGCCGTGGGCGGCAGGGGAGACAGCCTGCTGCGAATCCATGGCGCAGCACGCGACAAGGCGGGATTTGTTTTTCTTCCCGGTGGTTGCCGTTGCCGATCAGAACTCGGAAGAGACTTCTTCTTGCGTGCGTTCGTGTGCGTACTACAGCTCAGTGGCAATCATCTCATCAGATTAGTTAATGGTACTCAGTGGCGTGGCAGCAGGCAGGGGCAGATCAACGTGCTGCAAATGGCACTAGACAAAGGAAGCTACGAGAGGTTACAGCTTGCCCGTGATCTGGCATCGGCTTACAGTACAGCGCACGCCGGGCGCGCGCTTCTTCATCGGCTACCATCTGGTGCAGGAGTACCAATGCATAAAATGAATCTGGCATTCGTACGTCCATCGGGCGGGACAGTTCGACGCACCACTCAGCGTTTGTGCAGAGATTAGATTACGACGTGTTGGATGGAGTTTGACAGATCCGAGAAACTCCCCAATGATTTTCTTGTTATGGGGCCAACCAACGAGACGAGAGGCGGCAGTACGCCGGCCCAACTGCGCCTGCGCGTGCACTGAACCAGGCGAGCATCGGGACGGCGAGCGAGACCGAGACCGACCGCTGGTTCATGCATCTCTCTGTCAGATTCAGATCACACTTGATGACGCCGGCCGGCCGGGCGTCGGTTGGAACGTGACGACGCGCGCGGCACCAGTCAGTCAGTCACATCGGTTTCAGCCCAGCCGGCGGCCGGCGCTGACGCGGACGCACCAGGAGCGGGAGAGTGGAGAAGGTACCGTACGACGCCCTGGAAACGGTAAGAGTCAGCCTGCGAAATTGGGTGCGAAGCTCAGCTCGCTCAGGCCGGAGGAAGGAAGGCAACAATTTGGTGGATGGATAGGCGATCGGGCACGGCAGTGGACCAGAGGTCGCTGCCGCCGACGCCGACGCCGACGCCGACGCCGATGCCATGGTCCAGATCAGGCGAATCTCAGCGGTGACGTCGAGAGCAGCTGGAGGCTTGCCTGAGCCTGACGCTGACCTGCGCGGAGGCTTGAGGGGAAAAGAGAGAAACGCCTCGAGGGCGGGGCGCGTCGCTTTCGGTTGCTTTCCTTCATCGGGTCCCCGTGGCCCGTACTCTTTGAGCCTCGCTTTTGAAGCTTCCGGCCACCTTTCCGGAAGCTCCCGTTCCAGCTTACGATACTGTACATTATTAGTACAGTACCTGCGACTCATCTCGTCAGCACAGCAAAGACACAAAAATAAAGCTAGACGAAAAGCGGCTCCGACGCCGGGGAGTTCCAGTTCCTGTCAAACAAAAGGGCGACGAAACGAAGCCGGGGCCGGGTTCCGTTCCGTTTCGTGACGAGGACGTTGGTGCGGACCGAGTAAACACACACTGAGAAAGTGAGAGGCACGCACGTCCGTCTCCCCTGCTTTCGCCGTGTTGAACTGGGGATTTGGGGCTCCGTTCCGTGCCTGCGGCTGCTCGTTTTTCTTTCCCCTTTCCTCATCAAAAGCCCTCCACTCCCCGCGAGAAGCACTCGGCTGCGCGCGCGGTCCCGCTCGCTGACGCTGACTTGATCTCGGCAGCACTGGCTACTGGCTGGCTGCTAACGCTGGGAGGCTTTGACCAAACAAACAAGTGCCTCTGTGCCGCCTCCATTTCCTTTTGTGCGCATCACGGCATAAAGTCAATCGAAAACTGCATACTGTTCAAAAATGAGTTCGGGGGTCGTAGTCGTAGTTGAATGCAAGATCATACACGAACTACATCATACTGATCCATATCCATCTCGACCCAATCTAATTCGTTGTGCAAAGAAAAAAATCCTCCTTTTTTTTCCTTCTTGTTTTCCTATGAAGCAGGAGTAGAGAAACTGGAAACCGCATAGGAATAGTAGTCAGCGTTCACAGCCGTGATGCCAAAACATCCGTAGAATTTCCTCTGTGGTCTTCTGTACCCAATGCAGCGAAGCAGCAGAGAAGCACATGCTGTCCGTGTGAATGAATTCGGTGATGGTCAGAAGGGGAAGAAGCATGTTATTATGTCAATGAATTCAGACTACATTGGGAAATGGGAAGGAAGGAACAGCAGATGAGTGTACACATCAGCAGTCCATCCCTGCCTGATCCAGCTAGTATGAACAACGGCAAGAAGAAGAAGAACTGAAAAAAAGAAAGAAGTGAAGACGACGACGTCGACAATTAAATTCCTATCCATCTCAACAATCATCTAGCTGGTGAAGAGGAATCGCGACGCCTGGTCGACGGCGTCGTCGAGCCACCTGCGCGGCTCGTCCATGAGCTCGGGGCTGAGGCGCACCATGAGCACGCAGAACTCCATCTCGCTGAGCGCGCCGTCGCCGTCGAAGTCGCCCTCGGCGAGCATCCCGCGGAGGTCGTCGTCGGACATGCCGCCGAGGCCCAGCAGCGGCGCGTTGCGGCGGAGGCTGTCGAACGTGATGAGCCCGCGCGCCGGGTCCATGAGCAGGCGGAACCCGCTCGCTAGCTCCCGCATCAGCCCGTCCTCGCCCAGACGCTCCGCCATCACCGGCAGGTAGTCCTCGAAGTCCACGCCCGCGGAGGAGGACGCCGCCTGGTTCTGCTGCTGTGGCTGCTGCTGACGTGACGCCATGTTTGTAGAAAGAAGGTGGATGGATGGTCGGCGGGCGGCGGATGCTGATTGTGATTCTGAGCTCCGGTGGGTGGCGGCTGCGTGCTTTGTTCTTTCGCGGTGTGGACTGTGGAAGAGGCCGGAGGACGACGAGGGGGATGAAGCGATGGATGATGGAGGGGGTGGATGGGGAGGGGGAGAATAAATAGGCGGGAGGACGGGGACGGCTGGCGCCTGCTGCCCGGGCTGGGGCTTCTTCAGGGAAGGTGCCTGCCAGGCTGCCTCTGCCGCGGAGCCTCCGTGGCCACGCGGGACGCGGGGCGGGGGCCGCTGGATGGGGGTCACGTGTGCGCGCTGCCCGCCTGCGGATCGAGCGATTGATTCGATACCCCGACGACGACGACGCCCCGGTTGGTTCGCGCGGCGTGGCTCTGGCTGACGAGGGGGCAGCCGTGCAGGCGGACACGCACCGACCGGGACAGGTTGGCGTTGGCTTGGCTGGCCCTGGGCTGGACGGCGGGACGGACCGCGCGCGCGCCTTCCTGCGCGCTTCGGCTTCCTCCGCGCGGGACGGCGGGCGGGAGGGCGGGAGCGTGTCCGCCTCGTGTGGCTGCCTGTTGGCGGCTCGCGTCGCCGTGTGGTGTGACGGAGGCTGGCGCCTCGGCGGAACACGGGTACTTTTGCGCGTGGCGTGTCATACTGTCATGGCGTGCGTGGCCACGGACGGCGATTGTTGTTGCCGTACGGTACGTTATCCACAGAAGAGATGTAACTGTCACCGATCCACGGGAGATCCACGGCGATTGTAGCGCGTACTACCTGCTGGGGCCGTCCACGGACGGGAGATAATGATACGATCCGATCCGAGCGTCCAGATTATTGGCACTCGCAGTAACTGTCACGTACGGTGATATGTTGCTCTCTGTTCCGTTCCAGTGAGCAGTGACGCTGTTCCAGGCTTCTAGCTCCATGGCACTGTAGCACCAAGGTGCGTAACTGTGTACTGTGTCTGTCTTTGGAAGAATAGATTTCTTCTAGCAAAGAAAAAAATGTCACACTGTGAGAGGAAATACACTTGAGTCTCTAGATCCAAACAAGGTCTTACCTATCTTTATTCAACTTCTTAGTTTTAATTGTACTCATAACTTGCGGTCAAGCTGAAGCAATAAGTTTTATGGTTTACAATAACATTTTACATGTTGTCGCAACCACTACATCAACCACTGGAGCATGATGTCCAAGAGGAATAAATGTGTTTGCTTCTTAACTTTAATTGTACCCATCACTTACTGAGGACATGTCCAACGGACCGCCGAATTCATCAACCCTCATCTAAATCTATCTAATGTAGCGGGGAGAAAGCATAGAAAAAAGGACTCGCTAGCGAGAAAGCAGGTGCTAGTGGTCTTCATGTCCTTTCATGGCATGAAGATGGAGTTTCTTTTTCTTTTCTCATTTTATCTGACTGCCACCTAAGGTGGCGATTTGAGCAAACCACTTGGACGCCCTGAGAAGCCCAAAGCAATAAGTTTTGATGTTTCCAATAACGTATTGAAGCATGATGTCTAAGAAAAATAATTGTGTTTGTTAACCACTAGAAACTCCGAGAAAATAAATGTGTTTGATGAATGGTTGGAGCCTATAAATTGGTTTATTTTAGGACAAATTTCTAGTCAGAAGAAATCTTTTTTTGAGGAGGGGAGAGGGAGTGTACAAATGGCACCGGATTCGTATGTATTTTATGTTTGGAAAGTTTTGTGCTCCTATACTATTGCTTTGTGTGTAATTTTCTATATTAAGAAAAAGTGAAGCGCACAGAATTTGTGTGCTTTTAAATTTGCTATAACCATTGGTATTTGAGATTTAATTAAATTTTAAATCGTTTGAGTTTGTCAGGAAACGAGAATTGTATTGCTATTGGGTGGACGGAGTAGAGTAGCAAGCGATCCTCTGTCTATTTTGCCACGCGAGATATTTCAGTATTCCTACCCCTATGTGATTAGAGATGGCTTCGGGAAAAGCTGGATCAGATCGAGCAAGTGAGCAGGAACCTCACCAGCTCAGCTCGGATCCTGGATTATCTTAACGTCTCGTGAACCGTACCTGTCTTACTTATCTGTCCCTCCTACTTAATTATCCATAAGAAGTTTCCTGCCCAACTTTTGGTGGCGCGTGGCAGCCGTGCTTGTCGCAGGAGTGAGCCACAGGCCACAGCAGCGTGCCAGCATCTGCTTCTGACTTTCAGACACAAAATTTCCATCGAAGCTTCAGTCAGAACTCGAGAACCAGCTCCGGAAGCCGTACTATACAGAAATCCCGGCACCGTCTGAAACTCTGAACCGCTTTGTTCTGGTCCAGCTCGCTACGGTTACCAAAAGCTCGCACGAGGATCTCGTACTGCTGGCTCCTTGGATTCCGGCTTCGAAGCTTGGGCGCCGCTTTTTGGGGTTTTCCACCGCCTCTTTTGCTGGCAAACAGCACGGTCCATGCGGACGCGACGGACAGGCCGCTAGCTTCGTCCGATGCGGCTGCCCTTTTCGGCTTTTCCCTTCCCCATCTCTCGCCTCGATCTCCACATTTTCCATGCCGTCTTCCTGTGCAGTTGCCTCTTCTGTCGACTGTCCATTGAGTGGTTCGGCTGGGTGATTGGGGTCAGCTGCAGACTGGCACTGGAAAAGCAACGGGAGATTCAGTGCCATGCGCCCATGCTTGCTGGGAAAAGATGTTAGATGTTCGGCAGACAGACGGCAGGCACGTCTTGGCGTGAAATTGCCATGGGTTTTTACACGTCTCCGGCCTGCCTCGAGTCGTCTCGGCATTTTTACTTTCAGACGCAAAGAGGGGGACGGAGGTCAGACCAGTTGGCAGGGAATTTCAGGGGAGGGACCATTTCTGACTTCGATGCCGCCGGGGACCCGGAGGCGGCAAAGCTTTGCTCCTCACTTGTCCAGACCAAGATTCTTGGACCAATTTCAACATTGGTGGTACCATGAACATACAGGATGTGACGCGGTAATCTCGTTCTCATTGATTTCATTAGCATCAATCAATCAATGTACAACAAGCATAACGACACATTCAACTGTGCGGTTGAAGGTCGTCCAAATAGCTGGCTATATATATACATCGAGAATAATCACAATCTAATCCAAAGGTATGTAAGCATGTACAGATTGTAGTTATGTACGGAGCACTATGTGTTGTTATATACACTTTGGTAGTTATGTACGGAGCACTATGTGTTATATACACTTTAACTACTGGCAACTGAAGAACCTCTGTACTCCAAATTAGCCGTCTTCTGGGCCAAGACCTGCCTGAACCATTCCACAGACGCCTTGGGTATCCTCGTCAGATTGTTGTTGTAGTCAATGTAGTAGAGTCCAAACCGCACCGTGTACCCGGAGTTCCACTCCCAGTTATCGAGCAGTGACCAAACGAAGTAGCCGTGGACGTTGCAGCCTTCCTTCCTGCAGTGATTCAGATTGAATTTTAACAGAGCTGTTGAGGGAAATAAACATACTGCTGAATCCTGCTGTACAGATGCATGGGCATAGAAGTGGGAACTTCACCTTATTGCATCTAGGAGGTTAGACATGTAGTCGTTGTGGTACTGTATCCGTTTATCATCTTGCAGATCATTCTCCAACCTCGAAAACCGATTGTTCGCATCATCCATGCCTGCCATTTAAACACCTCTTATGCTAGTGAATCTTCGGACTTTGAAACTTTTATCAGCTATTAATAGTAGAATAACCATTTTAGCCACTCACCGTTTTCAGTAATGATCACAGGCGGATTTCCGTACTTTTCTTTGATGTGCTTCATCAGCTTGAACATGCCCCAGGGTACTATGTGCAGCCATCCTGATGCTGCCTGGAAGTTGATAAACTCAGCTGTCAATCTAACATTTGATAACTAGAGGATGGAAACTAGAAGTAGAACAAGTTAGCTGAGGAGATTGTACCGTGTCTCCTATTTTCTTTCCATGTCTATAAGCTGTAGAGTGGAGACAAAGGAAAGTTCAGTGACTGAAAGTAAGGGGAAAAAACAGGAGTGGAGTCACCTGTTTAATAAGACTAACCAGTTGGTATGATCGCAGCATCAGTTGAAGCATCATTCATTACAAGTTTCCTGATCCGCATTCTGTCGTTCCTAACATACAATGTGGTATAATGGTTTATGCCCACAAAATCTAGTGAGCCTGATACTAACTTCGAAGCCTGAGTTGAAAACTGAGGCAGCCTATCGCCCGCAAGTTTCTGCATAGAAGGAGGATAGTGGCCAAACATTAAGGGATCCAGGAACCTGTATTCACACTTGGAAAATTTCATAATTAATATTATGAGCAACAGCTTGTACTGCAACTACAGAGAAATTAAATTGACGTCGTTATATCAAAATTGTGGTAGATGTATCACCATCCAAGCTCAAAGTCCATTGCTCGTGCTGCTGCCTCTGTGTCCTCCTCAACATCTGACAATGGTTCATACCACTTTGAATCAAGTGCAATGCCAATAATACCTCCTTGTTCTTGCTGCAATGAATACACAAAACCATTCATGATTTATAACGTTTTGATATACTTCGTGGATGTTTTTATAGTAAATTACCTTGAAATGTTGCTTATAGGTATGAAAAGCGCCAGCGTGCGCTAAGAGCATGTTGTGAGCTACAACATACGGTTCAGTTGACGATTTGCCCTCCCTACAGAATATATGAGACAAAATAGAACACCTCCCAGGTGCCTGGATGCCAAGGTCATAGCCTTCAATCGCAAAATTATGGGGCTCATTGAAAGTGATCCAGTGTTTCACTCTATCACCAAATTCCTTGAAGCAAGTAGAGGCATAGTGAACGAAATCATCCCTGCATAATTTAGCTGCCAAACATCAATAAAACCACTTTCACCATCTAGTTTTATGCTACATAAATAGTGTAAGCCATGGTTTCCTAGAAAAGAAGATGGTATAATAGTTGCATACACGATTTGGGAGTTTAACCATCCACCATATCTGTCTTCTAGTGCTTGCGGAAGGTCCCAGTGAAAAAGAGTGTTACATATGGTTCTATACCTGGCCCCACAAATATAGAGGAAACCAAAGAAAGATAATCAGAAACTGAGTTGGCAACAATTCAGATTTGAGGCACTGGAATTTAGAAGATGGAATACCTTTGTCTAATAGAGTATCTATGAGGCTGTTATAGTAATTCAATCCTTCTTCATTAGGTTCACCAGTTCCATCTAGCAAGAAAAATCATAAACTATGTAGTACCTAGTGCTAAAAGAAAAAAAAACAAATCTTACAAAGATTTTTTTTGTTACATACTTGGAAAGATACGTGACCATGAGATAGAGAACCGGTATGCATCCATGCCAATGTCCTTAATCAAGCCCACATCTTCCTGCCAGTAAAATGTTAGGCTTGTCGTTTCTGGATAGTTTTCAGTGCAACCAATATTCTTATTCAGCTATGTACTTAGTCATAGAAGCTACGCAAATTTGAGAAAATAGTAAAATATTGATGTCTGAAAACCTTACTGTTGATGCAAATGGCTATTCATATTAAGGAAAACCTCTGTTCACTATCCTAGTTTTGGCAGCAGCATGCCAGAGAAGTTGACTAGCAGTTTTTTTTTTTTTTAAAAAAATTATTGGTTGGTTTAGTAACTAAAATGTCACAGCATTAGAAAAAGGAGTGCAGGTCGAGTTTACAAGAAGATGAAGGTAGGATAGTTATCAAATAACAAGTAGAATGATTCTTACAGACATGAAAGGAACAATAAAATGCACACGAGATTTCAATTTGTTACAAATCAAAAATTGCCAGAGGATCACCCACACGAAAGGTAGGCAACTTTTCAAACAAATGCCAAGAATTCACATATGGAGGGATTTCATGCTTTCAAAAACAGAAATTTCCAGCTTTAGTAGAAAATTGAATGAATTAAATCAAACAGAAGACAGCATTATGAATCATTGACAGCTTACCTTATAACGATGGTAGTGATCAACAGCAACATCTGCATTGCTGAAATCTATCACCCGACCTGCAACAAAAATGCTAATTTAGTCACAATTCTGGAAAGATTAGCATCTCATTACTGCACTTTTTTGCAACAAAATCCTTATTATCTCACCAGGTCGTCTTGTGAGAGTATCCCATATTGTAGGTCCACGTTGACCCTCATTGACAGCGCCTTCATACTGATAACATATTGACCAGAATCAGCCATCGAACTAAGAGCACAATGGTTGAAATCAAAGAGGTCACACCTGGTAAGCTGAAGAAGCAGTGCCAAAGACAAAACCTTGAGGAAAGTCTGCTCTCCTTAGAGCTTCAGCACAAGCAGCGAAGCTGACAAGGATATGAACCAGTGTCAGAACACCCATGGCATATCCTTCAGTTGGATGCACTGACTGATAGTTTTCTTATTCTATGAATAAGTACTATATAGGATCATATGACATATATATAAACCTTGTTCAGTTGGTGAAGCGTGGGAAGCAACTGAAGGCTGAGGTAATGAGCTTCACTTGTCTTGGAAGCCCTTTTAATAAGTAAGTCTTGTGGAGGCCATAGGGTGCAAAATCTCTATCACAGTGGACAATTAATCAACAAGGGAAGGAAACTACTTGACATGTCCAGCTCGAAACCTGCCAAAAATGGTCCACATCTGAAGTGTCACAAGCAAGTAGGGCTTTGCTTGGGTGCAACAATTTCTGTCAGATTGAGGTTTGCCCAGCACTCCAGCATCCATGCCTTAAAAAAGTTATAGTTAGAGAGGGAGAGGATTGCTAAGCCCTCACCAGTTAACCGCATAAAGAGAAGGCCTTATTAATTATTATTAGATCATGCCTTTTCTTTTTTTCTTTTTCTTTTTTTACAAAATTATCAAAGTGCAAAGCATTACTATGGTCATGAGGAACAGATAGCTACGATAATGAAACTATCACAATTATCCTGGAAAAAAGCCACACCTTTCCTTATCCATTTTGTTTGGTAGCGCCACATAGAAACAAAACTTTGTGTCACGATTTGCATAGTGATCTGAACATGTGTGGTGAATAGAAAAGGAGGAGAGAAAATAAACACAAGATTCTTAACCATAATAAGATACAATTTGTGTCGGGCATTTGCATAGTCACATGCTTATCCCATGGGGAACGTTAATGGTTTGCTTGCACGGCAGAACCATTCCTGATTCCCTAGATGGTAGTTAGATGACAATGATAGGAACGATTTGGGATAGTGATCCTGGCTGCAGCTTGGACAGGCCCAACAGCCCAGTGATATACTTGCACGAGTTATTTATGTGATCTGTCGTGGATATCCTACTATGATTCAAGGATTTAGGACATGCACAGAACTGCCCGCAATTAAAAGTCAAAGAAAGATATATTGACTTCGAGGGGGAGAAATGTAGTCCACTTTGAGAAAGGATACCCAATGTCTCTGAAAAAGAATCTTAGGTAAAAACATCGAATTTGCAACCAGAATTCGCGATACAGAAATCCGATTGACATCCCACCCTTCCTCGGTGCAGAATGGGTCCTGCAGCAGTAAAAGCGCAAAGCTTCGATGTCACCGCCATCCACCAACCCTCCACCGCCCAAATCTGTCGCTGTAACGCGAATTTCTTTTACACAACAGCAAACTCAAAAAAAAAAAAAAAAAAAAAAAACTATGCGTAGGAGCAGCAGTGGCATCAACGGTAAACTCAACAGGTTCACAAGATACAGGTGGAGTAGAGTAGAGTAGTAGAGTGGAGTAGGGGGTTCGCTTGCCTCAGCAGCCGTCGCGTGGCTTGCGGACCTCGGCGATATGGAGGCGGGCACGCATCTCCAGGGTAAGCAACCTTGCGTGGCCTCGCGTGGCGTGCGGGGAGACCCTTGACCCCCGCCATCCTCGTCCTGACGGCTGATGCAGTGCCGCTGACGCTGACGCAGTGATGCGTGCCGTCGGGGGAGCTCGCTCGATGGAGAGGACGAGGAGCCGCAGCTTCTCATGGGGAGAAGACGAGCAGCCCGTGGGCCTTGCTGGATAACCTAGTCGCCTTCCAGGCCCATATGCGCCTCACCTGAGGCCTGGCCCATTTAGTGTCGAGGCCCACGGGCAAAACAACCCACCAGCGTCGGAAGATAGAAGAGCGCGTTATCCTCTTCCGTGGAGCTCGACGAAGGCGTCTGCGTTATCCTGTGAGCAGTTTGGGGGCGAGCGAGTCCAGTGAGAGAGGGAGAGCGGCGAGGGCGAGAGGATGGCTGGGATGGCGGCGCTGCAGGGCGCCATGGCGGCGCTGCAGGGCGCCATGGCGTCGCTCTCCGTCTCCGCGCCGGGCGCGGCCAGCACCAGCAGCTTCTGGGGCAGCCGGCTCGCCACCTACTCCGCGCCGCAGCCTGGGGTCTGTTGCTGCTTCCCAATTTCGTTTCGCTCTGATGGTTTGGTGAATAGTAATAGCTGTTCAGGTGTAATATTCTAGATTGGAGTAGCTGGATAGCGTTGCAAAGCGTGGTCGGATGGAATTGTTCTTGGAACGTTCCAGCTTGCATTGTGATTCGGTGGTTTTGGCGCTAGTCCATATGGATTGGATGCAATGAAATGGAAAATTACCAACATTTTGCATTGTCATTAATTGTTCATTTTCAAGGCTGACAAACCAGGGTTACTAGAATGACTATGTTTATTTAGATTTCAGCTATTGCAGTGAGTTTCCATTTGCTCCACCACACACCACACACACTAAATTTAGACCATGGCTGTATTGAATTTCTTCTACCTTCTTTTTATCTTGTATGGAAACTTAAATGTTACTCCTTCCATTTCAAATTATAAGACGTTTTGGCTTTTCTAGATCCATTGATTTTTTTGCTATATATCTAGACATAACTATATATCTAGATACATAGCAAAATCTATGTATCTAGAAATGCCAAAACGTCTTATAATTTGGAATAGAGGAAGTAAGATTTGAGTAGAACAAACAGATTAACCGATTGTGATTAATTTAAGTAAGAGAATTTCCTTTGTCATTGGTACTCAGGTATTTCTAAGATTTTTGGAATGACTTACAATTTGGGATGGAGGGAGTATCATTTTCTTGTAGATTACCAACACACGTCACATAACACATATGACTAACTAGAAACAAATTGGGCACCAAATAGTGTATTGTTAATTATGAGCATAATGTTGTTTGTATCTGAGTCCTGGCTTCTTTTTCTGTGTTATGTCTTTCCTCTATGTACTTGTGCCTGGAAAAGTCCTATAACTGATAAAATTTAGAAGAGGATAAACCTTTCCCTTAAGCAGCAAAAGCAAGTGAAGATTAGATAGTGAGGTTAAATAATCACCGCTGAAGGAAGTGATATAACTACTGTATTTTAACAAATAGCTTGTACTCAAAGAAATATACATAAAGAGCAGCCCTGAATCTTGTAATGTCTTTGTTATGAACCTTAGTAAGGTTCATGGGATAGGGAGGATAACCATTGCCAAGAGGAAGGCCGGGCAAAGTCGGCGTGGAGGGAGACTAGAACATTTGGGGTAGATTGGATTGTTTGTTGTTCATTGCTTGATTCAATCTCAGCTGGTTACAAGGTATAAACAGAGGAGCTCGGCCCCTAGACGCTCAGCTGCTTGTTTCTCTCCCCATAATTAACTCTCATTAACTCTATTCTCTCAACCATCTCACTAATTATCATTGATTCAGCTACATGCGCCTCTATTGCTGTGCGCCTGGCAGCTGCATGCTCCCTTTACTGCTGCAGTCATAACTCTAATCCCCCAACAAACTCCTAAGCACTATTGATTATAGCTGCCTAAGCCTCCTTGGGCTTTAGCATGTGAAGCTCTGACAAGCTGTTTAATATGTTCAATGTGCAGGTAAGATTTATGGTCAAGATATGCCCAATTGAAATGAGAGTGAGTAAAAATTTTTAGTCCAAGTATTTGTTCCCTTTTTATCCAATAATGTTAAAATGGCCTAAAATTTCACTTTCCACTGCAGCTTAAGAGATGGGAGCGAAAGAAGTGCAAACCAAACAGCCTTCCTGTGCTGCACAAGATGCATGTTAGGATTGGGGACACGGTACAGGTCATTGCAGGCCGTGAGAAAGGAAAGGTTGGAGAAGTTACACGCCTTTTCAAGCACAACAGCACGGTGATCGTGAAGGACCTGAACTTGAAGTCGAAGCACAAGAAAGGCACAGATGATGAACCTGGTGAAATTGTCATGGTCAGCAAAGTTTCTATTGAACTTGTTTTTTGGACCTCTCATGATGCTTTGCATATATTGATTTCAAGAGCATAAATGTAGTTCTAGGTGCCTAATCGCTATTTCCTGATCAGACTTAAATTTCATTTGACCAGATTGAAGGCCCCATTCATAGCTCAAATGTGATGCTCTACTCCAAGGAGAAGAGTGTGGCAAGCAGGGCTGGCCACAAGTTCCTCGAGGACGGGACGAAGGTCCGATACCTGGTCAAGACCGGTGAAGTAATCGACAGTGTTGAGAAGTGGGTAAAGGTGTTCAAGGAAGGGAATTCGGAGTAACCATTTTAGCATGAAAAACCTGGAAACTGCTCTGAACCCTGGCTGCATCTTGCATGCCGAATTGAGTCTGTTTGTCCCTCTACGTTGTTTATGCCAGTTTGTTTTCCCTGTAAATTATACAGTTGTCACCAAATTTTGCAACGCAAGTCAATGCATATCAGCATATGCTTACCTTGTTTCACTTCCCCAGTCACAGAATTTTGGAAGAAAAACTATGAACGGGCTTGTTTGTGCGGACAGCCCGTGGTCGTTTGCAGGCCTAATATGGGCCACTACTCTCCATCTCCCTCGTCCTCCACGGAAAAGATCCGAGGCCCATAGATTTTCATTTATTACTCACTCGCCCCCACGTTCCCACCGCTGCGCTGTCTGTCATTGGGAATTGGGAGATGAGGCGCTCCACGGCTCTCAAGAAGGCGGCGGCGGCGGCGGTGCTGCTGCTGCTGTCGCTGGCGGCGGCGTACATGTCGATCATGGCGTCCTGGGAGAGGAGCGAGGAGGAGGAGACACACCGGATGTTCGTGGAGTGGATGGAGGAGCACCGGTACATGGTGTTCAAGAAAAACATCCGCCGCGGCCTTGTCCTCAACGTCTTCAACGGCTGGATCGACGAAGAGCTTGCAGGTATCTGTTTCGAGTTTCTTTAATATTCTTTTCTTTGGGTATAAAAGAAAGCGTCTTTTTTACATGTTCGCTCACTTCGTTGCAAGGCTGCAACAAACCGTCCATTTGCATCAAGTGCGGAAGATTAACCAAAATAGTGGATGTTCGGCTTCATCGTAAATTCGTAATATCTGATTAAGGAAAAAAATTATGGATT
Source organism: Chrysopogon serrulatus (assembly GCA_015844335.1). Lineage (NCBI taxonomy): Eukaryota > Viridiplantae > Streptophyta > Magnoliopsida > Poales > Poaceae > Chrysopogon > Chrysopogon serrulatus. The sequence goes on from JADLZL010006391.1 coordinate 26,695, forward strand.
TTTAGTGGTCAAGTCAATTATTAGTTTGAGTATCCATACCGAACTAGTAGTAGATGTTGTTTATCTTCTAGCTGCAGTTTCCAGTGCATATTTCAACGGTTCAATCGTGGATTTGTAATATGGCTGCAAACATAGAAAGAACCATGTGCCGTCTCGAATGGTGAATGGACAAGGGAACAACTATAGATGAATAAGTAGGGCAGAAAAGAAATGATTTATTTTTATCTCGGTAGGATTCTTTAGCTGATTATATACAATATGTTATTCCTTAATATAAAAAAAGTTTGTGGAGATTTTTAAGTAACCTCTGAGTATGATTAGCATCACAATTCATTCTTATTACTACTGTATGTCAACTGTGGGACACCTTTGATTTACATGGTTTTATGAGAAATTATTGTGTGACTTGGGTCCTTTACATAATTGAGTGAGTATATTACCTTCTGAAGTGCACGATGGTAGACAATCAAGAGTTGGGTTTGATGTTCTATGAGTGCTGTAGAAAAAAACGCAATTTTCAAGTAGGTTCATGAAACATGGGCATTAAGTTTCTCTGCATTTGGGCCAAAATAAGTTTAGCTGAAGAGGAAAAAGAAGATGAAAAAAATTCGTAGTGTGCTAATGGTTGATAATCTGGTGGACCCATTTGTTGTTTTTCTCTGATGGATGGACGATCTTCATCATCTGCTGTCAATTTTTCCTCTTTGAGAGAACCATCTGCTGTCATTTGATATGATGCCAAGTAGACCCTTGGAAACATCTGAAATCTGTCTCATGTTCATGTGGGTGTTTCACATTCCTATTGGTAGCAGTGCTTCATCTGCATAGTCATCACTGGCATAAAACCTCCCTGTTATTTTATTCATTACAAATTTTCGTACATGTTCTCATCTGTTACTTCTTACGAGTTAGGTGAAAATAAAATCGGGAGGGAGCACCGCTCCACCATTCCTGAAGAGATGAAGCATGGGTACATCTGAATATGGCCCTTCTGTTTGTTGCTGGAAGTCAGTTGCCTTTAACAATTTTAGCATAAGATTAGGTGAAAGCCCATATGCTGTAACGAGAGCCGTAAACTTTTTAATGATTTGTTTTTTCCTAAACATCCTTACTAAAGCTAAGGTCGAGATATTTTATTAGTGAGTAAAGTCTGATTTGCCTAACTGAACTTGCTGCAAAATTTGAAGAACATTCTCGAACTCAAATACCAGAAACCAGACAAATTATCCCCCCTAAAATAGTTCAGAGCGATTTACGAGTGTTTATCCAATGTTTCAATGATTAGGGTCTTAGGGTTGCTTTCTTCCTCTTGCATTATTACTTACCACTGCTATAAAAACCGGGTTCTAGCCTTTAGTTATGGGTGCTTATCAGCCAAGACTGTACAAATTTGTCTCTCGAAATAAACTATTTTAAGAGGTAGTGGCCTATTCCCTCTTAATGAAATATGGGCACAACCCGGCCATGAAAAAAAGAGGCAGCCTACAATCTTTGAAAAGAGCATTTGTGGAATAGCATCAAGATGTCTGTCTCTAGAAATGATTTTTCAGAAACGTCTTTCTTTCTCTAGGCATTCTTTTCCAGAGGTGAATGGCTTAACTTTCCATCACGAATTCTCCAGTGTAATATGCTCTTGTGGAGCTACATGATGAAATATATTAATGATGATGAGCCGACAATGTGTTTGTTGCCATTTGTGTAGAGGTGGGTCATTTTCTATATTAATTAATGTGAGTGTTGCCATTTCTACATGTGACAAACATGTGCAAGAGTCATTCAATTAATTAAGTTGCATATGACAACCATGATAAATACTCTAATTAGCATACTAATCATATTAACCAAGGATAAAATCAAAGTATATACTGTGAAGCGGGACCAATGTAATGTTGAAGCTACTGGTGGCGCTATAGCTTAGATCTGGTAGCCGATCAAGAGCTCATGTATTGCAACGTGGAAGTCATGTAGATGTTCCCCACACACCTTGTACTCACGGGCGGAGCCTAGTGGGGGCGAAACTGGGCCCCGGCCCCCCCTTGAGCGAGTGAAAATATGCTGCATCTTTTATGTTTGCGCCTGCAAACTGCATGAGACGACTGGACTGAAGGAGCAGCGCAGGGCTAGTTTACATCTCATCTGCGGCAGAGTGCAGGACCGCAGGAGTAGTGGCAGCGAGCCAGCGACTCCACCCTACTAGTAGTCCTCAAATGCTTCGTACTGTAATCAGAAATTGCATGATTGTATGATACAGTACGTTCAATTGATATGATTGATGAATTTTCTAATCCTTTCTCTCTCTCTCTCTCTCTCTCTCTCTCTCGTTCTTTAGATATGGACCGGGGATATTCAAATAGGGCACTAATTTAATATTAGCATCAAATTTTAGTTATGAAACTAATTCATAATGGTTTCATCATTACAAGTTACTACTCTTTTCGTTCCAAATTATAAGTCGTTTTGATTTTTTTTGTTCATCTATCTAGACACATTATTATATCTAGATACATAGCAAAATAGATGTACTCCCTCCGTCCCTTAAAAAGAGTCGTTTTGGGTGTTCGTGCCACGAGTTTGACTCGATTTGTAGAAAATATGTGCAATATTTATATTTCTAAATAATTTTGTTAAAAAACTAAATGTAAAGATCTTTCCGATGATACTAGTTGTATATTGTAAATATTAATATTTTTTAAAATAAAATTGCCGGCAGTTTTTTCTCGGAAAGCGAGAACGACTCTTTTTTAGGGACGGAGGGAGTACTAAAAAAATCAAAACGACTTATAATTTGAAACGAGAAAGTACTTGCTCACTAATCTTATACTTACTGTTGATGATAAATTTGTAATGTAATTTGGCCCCCCTTAATTTTTAGTACGCTCCGCCACTGCTTGTACTAGAAGAACATCAAGTAGTAGTGATTCTAGGGCCTGTTTGTATCATTAGTATAAAAAATAGTACTATGTTTTAATGCTAAACTAGAAGATCAAACGTGAGCTAATTTTAAAACGAAATGCATAAGCAGTGACCAGAAATCAGGAATAGACTTGGGCGATCACAAGGAAACTGGAGCAACAGTCTTGCGAGGATGTGCACGCCCAAAAGCATGACCATGCCATTCGTCAATGTGTGCTAGCTGATGTCAGAGCCGACATGGTTACATACTAGTACTAGGCGATATTGGCCTGCTCTCCCAACTGCCTGGTGCAGGAGCCCATTTCCGCTGGGTTCAGGATTCATTTTTATATAGCAGTGGATGGGGAAAAAAATATTTTTTTATCAACGATCAAACTTATATTTCTGAAAAAGGAACACGGCCTTCATTCTGGCAGTTCACTAGCAGTGCGTGGACCCATTGAAAAGGGCTACTACCTCCTACCTGCTTGTAGTTGTCTGGTTGTTCCATGCACGCCATAAAGCATTCAGGTTCCATCAGCCACCGCAGATGCGTTCGATCTAGTAGTTGTTGGATGAAGTAACTGTCCGGCCCAACGATTCATACTTCCAATGTGATTGCATAGGTGTGGACGTATGTTATACACACGATATATACATATATGAATATGAATCTACAAGATAAGAGAACGAGGTAATAACTCTGGTCCTAACTTCTGCCACATAAAAAAGGTACTAAAAATACATTCCATAATGCTTTTTAATGAAGCTTATACGATGTCAAAAGTACTTTTGTTCTTAGATTTAGGACAAAGATACACTAAATTGTAGGATGGAGCGAGTATTTCATTTTCCCATTTATGTTCTAATAGAAAATTATAGCCAAAAAGTATATTTTGGAGTTGATAGTGTCTGTCGTCTTCTAAATCTAAAACAACCAAAATTATATATATACTCTGTTCATTTGTCTTATTAGTTAGATTTAGCTTGTCTTATTAGCCACCTTATATAACCAGCCGAACAGCCGTAGAATAGTCATGAGTCATGAGTCATGACCCAGTGAGATAGTTCCTAGCCAGATCAGAATCGAGTAACTTTAGAGTTCGTCACTGTTATCATTGACATTATAATAAGTAGAGAACTGCTGACGGGACTTTCGGTACATCACTGTTGCAGGTTCAAAGGCTGCAACACTGTTATAAAAAAAGTCTGCAACGCTATAGAACATGTTCTCTCTTCGTCCCATGCATGTTGGGTTAATGTTTATAGAGTTACTTCACCAAAAATAACAAAAAATTAAAAATTTACTTTCTTCGTTTTCAAAAAAATGCAATTCTCACGTATCAAGGAGTCAAACATTATAAATTTTAACTAAAATTATGTGAAAAAATACTTAAACTTTTGAGATAAAATAAATAGCATTAGATTGGTTATAAAATATATTTTCACAATAAATTTATTTTAAGATATAAATACTAATATTTTTTTACTATAAACTTAGTCAAAATTGACATAGTTTGACTGGCGCGCTTCTCATAATTACATGTTTTTTTTTTTTTTGGAACGGATGGAGTACAAGATTAAAAAGGACCCATATGCTACTTCTGATAAAACATTATTATTTCTCTTTTTAGGTTTGTTGGCTGTACTTGTATCTAATTCGATCCACGAACCAGCAAGACCTTAGAAGGTACAGATTGTGTTAAAGCCGTGCACGAGGATTGAATCCACGAACCAACGAGACCTTAGAAGGTACAGATTGCGTAAAGCCGTGCACGAGGATGATGGAACCTAGGAGCGGTGCTCTAGCTAAACTAACTACCTGTGCATGCTTAGGGGTCAAGGTCTAGTCAGGGAAGTCAGGGAAAAATGAATACACTCACAAAAATAGTATAATTAAGCGCCTCAAAATTAGATGAAGAAGTCTGGGTTCGAATAGCTCATAGCTCATAGCTCAGCTCTCACTCTCGGGGGCGTTATCTTGCTATTCGAGGTCAAATCATACGTGAACATTTAATAATAAAGATCCAACAAAGACTGCACAACCAGCAAATATTAATATTAATGAACAAACGCTTCCTGGGATCGATACAAGCAACACCCAACCCCAACAGCACACACTTTTTAAGTTTCAGCTATAGAGCTACTACTAGTACTAGCGACCACACGTAGTACCAGGCAACTAACATGTCGTCGTCGTCGTCTCAAAGCCGCCGCCGCCGCCTGTGCTGCTGCTGGCTGCTGCTTCTCGTCTTCCATTTCTCTGCCGACGACGTCGCCGGCGGCAAGGTGCCGGCGTTGATCGTGTTCGGGGACTCGACGGTGGACGCGGGCAACAACAACTTCGTCCCGACCATAGCCAGGGGCAACTTCCCGCCGTACGGGCGCGACTTCGACGGGGGCGTCGCCACCGGCAGGTTCTCCAATGGCCGCCTCGCCACGGACTTCATTTCGGAGGCGTTTGGCTTACCGTCGTCGGTGCCGGCCTACCTGGACCCCGGCTACACCATCGACCAGCTCGCCATGGGCGTCAGCTTTGCCTCCGGCGGCACCGGGCTCGATGATTTGACGGCGAAAATCCCAGTAAGGAAACTTCTGTATGTACCTTCTGCTATGCCAAGTCGTTTTCCTTTATTTTGATTGCTGTGGCACGTGCTGCTGTTTCCTCGCGATCTTGCCCATATCTCTCTCCGTCTTTTGCTTTTTTTTAGAAACACTACGATCTATTCCTCTCAATACTTTTGGCGAGTTGAAAAACACTATGATTTTGATTTTGGGGTGAAATTTTTGGGAAGTCTTGAAGATGCTCTTGCATAGAACTGAACCAAAACATAATGATTCACCAAACTGACTCATAAACAGGTGATTATTAATAAGGTCAACGCCTTTTGCTCTCTCAAGAAAGATGGTTCTTTGTCACTTTGTTTTGACTCTGCCCAGTAGGACCCAACGTCCGAAGGGAGCTTGGTCGATCCAAAGGCACATGTACTTTTTTAGCTTACAACAAAGAGGGCTGGGGCCTAGGCGCGGGCGCTTAGGGCCATCAGACCTGGATCGCCGGTCTCTATCGCATAATAATTAGGGCACCTTGGCTGGTTCATGTTGATTCAATAAAACAAGCCAAATTTTAGCCATGACAAAATGTTGGAAACTAGTTGGATTGGAGCCAAGCCAAAGTTCAACTTAAGCTAAGAAATAAGGTGCCTAGGTGATAACCAACTAGCCAAAGCTATGAACATGACACATAGGGTCCATGTCATCAGGTTTTTGAAGAACTAATATACAGGGGTTAATTGGATTTGTGCCACTATAGTTTTCACTGATTAGAGATGTACTAATACAATCACCTGTTGAAATCTATTTCAGTCAGTCATCTCCATTAGCCAGCAGCTGGAGTACTTCAAGGAGTACAAGGCGAGACTGCAGGTCGCCAAGGGGGAGTCCGCGGCCAACGCCACCATCGCCGAGGCGCTGTACGTCTTCAGCATCGGCACCAACGACTTCATCGTCAACTACTTCACCGTCCCTCTCCGGCAAGCCCAGTACACCCCGCCGGAGTACGTCGCCTACCTCGTCGGCCTCGCCGAGGCGGCCGTCCGCGACGCCTACGGCCTCGGCGCGCGCAAGATGGAGTTCACCGGCCTCGCTCCGTTCGGGTGCATCCCCGCGGCGAGGACGCTCAACGACGACGAGCCCGGCGAGTGCAACGAGGAGTACAACCGGCTGGCCGTCAGCTTCAACGACGGGCTGCTGGAGGCCCTGACGAGGCTCAACGGTGAGCTCGCCGGCGCGCGGATCGTCTACGTGGAGACGTACAGCGTCGTGGCTGACATCGTCGCCAATCCGTCGGACTACGGTGAGTGAAGCAAAATCTATATATATATATATATATATATATATCTTCAGTTCTTCACAAGTTCTTGCATATTGGATCAGCATCTTCACAGGTTCTTTTCACAAGAACTTTGTGCAAAAAATGATGAAATGATGTTTGTTTGCGATCGATGACCGGCAGGATTCGAGAACGTCGCGCAAGGTTGCTGCGGCACAGGACTCATCGAGACATCTGTGCTCTGCGGCTTGGACGAACCGCTGACGTGTCAAGACGCGGATAAGTACGTGTTCTTCGATTCAGTTCACCCGTCGGAGCATACGTACAGGATAATAGCTGACCATATTCTTAACACTACATTAGGAGTGTTCCTGTGACATCATTTGTACCTTTTTTTTGTTCATAGACGAGAGAACGTTATATGTGCTTTTGTTGAAAGCATACAAACAAAAGTCTTGTAAACCAAAATAGAAGAAAGCTGTGACACAACAGCTTCAGGTACCGACACCATAGATTCATTTTCGTTCGATCGAGTTGCCTTGAGTGTCTCATATGATCTTGAACACTGGTATGGTGGTCAGTTGCAATGTGTGAGTCGATGCAATTTGAAATGGTAGTCTCGATGAGGTTGCGTAGGAGAGATTTCGGGAGAGGCCAAGGCGGTACGACACCGAGTGACTACGACGGTGAGAATGCGCGATGCTGCCTGAGCACTACAACGGTAAGCCGCTTGACCACGTGTGGAGGAAGATGAGGAGCATTTCAATAGTTTGGACCAGAATGACATAGCTAAACAAGTTTGAGGGCCGCAAAAAGACCCAATGAAACTATTTGAAGTGAACAATGTTTAGATACCTAGATAAGCGTTTTGCAAGTTTGGAAATCAGATGACACAGGCAGCACAAGTTAGACTTTACTCTCTCTCATTTTCATCCTCCGGAAATACATACATTTTCGACTCAAATTTATTACATGCATGCAACAGCCATATTCTGGTCCACCTGTGCTTCATCTCTCTATTGATGGTGCTACCTCCAGACTTTTGCCTCAATAACTGGTAAAAGGTAACGAATGAGGATATGTACAAAAAAAAATGCAACGATTAAATTAACAGGGAGGTATTATGTCAGTGATGACAATGCAGATCAAGCACTGACGATGCTACCAAGAGGCTATTTGGCATCATGTCAAATGAGATGTCGTCCATGACAGGAAAACAGATATGAGTGTGCACCGGAACCGGATCATATCAACCATTATATTAGCACAGTGGCCCTGTTTGGATCAACGGCTAGAGCTAGTTTGAGCTAGTTTTTAGCTAACTAGCCCAAAAATATCCAAACAGGAGGGCTAGAGCCAGTTTTTTGCAACTAGCCCACTCCGAAAAACTATCCCCTCAAAGGGGTGATTATTTGGGCTAGTTTCATGAAGGCCCCACAGAAAATACTTTTTTTTCTCCCTCTCCAGCCGCACGGGATCAGGCCTTATCCTCTCCGTGTCCGCTCGGTGGCTAGCGTGCGCCACGGGACACTACTACAAAAAAACTTAAAGCGCAACCTTTCATTTTGGGGCTCGAGGCGGTTGGGCCGCCCGCCCGCCTCGATTATCGGGCCCGGCCGAGGCCGGGCTGGCGGCCCAGCAACCGCCTCGGTTAATGGGTTAACCGAGGCGGGCGTTATTAAATAACCGCTTCGGTTAATTCCAGTTAACCGAGACGGTTGTGTTACAATAAACGCTGCGGTTAATCGATTAACCGAGGCGGTTGCCTTTAGGAAACCGTCTCGTTAAATGTCCATTAACCGAGGCGGTTGCCATTGGTGGACCGCCTCGGTTAATCAATTAACCGAGGCGTTTGTTGTAACAAAACCGCCTCGGTTAATGTACATTTACTGAGGCGGTTATAATTACAATGCCCGCCTCGGTTAAGTCTATACTATATAACCAGCGCCCCCACCTTCTTCTTCCCCACGACCTTCTCCTCCATTTTCGGGTTTTGAGCTCCCAAAACCCGAAAATGGCCATTTTCTAGGGGGGAGAGTTTTGCTCTTGGATTTATTGAAGGGGGACATCGCAAGAGGTTAAATCTTACTCTTCTCCAATTATTTTCCTCTCTTTTTCCATGATTTGGGGCTTCCTCTCTAGATCTAGATCTAGATCTAAATGTAGGAGAGAGAAAAGTAGATCTGTCATTTGTATTAATTGAAAATCGAATCTAGACGAAGGCTTACATGTTTTTTCGGGTGCTTGCGTGCGTATGGGTTGCAGTCATGGACCGGAAATGGATGTACAAGACATCGAGGCTAGATCCGTCTTTCCTGGATCAGCTGAGGAAGAAGTTTATTCCCGCAGCGAAAAAACATCGTCTGAGTCTGGGTCGGGATCACATGATTTGTCCGTGTACTCGGTGCACGAATCTGTTTGCCCATGAAGATTCCGTTGTACAGTCTCACTTGATCCGACATGGTTTTGTCAAGGATTACACCGTCTGGAGGCACCATGGTGAGCAAATTCCAGCGTCCACGACTTCGTGCGGGCCAAACTCGTCCACCACGTTAAATGACGAAGTACCAGAGGAGCCTTCGGAACCATCTACCTGTGTCCTAGGAACAGGCGACCAAGAAGGAAATCGTGATTACATTACGATTGATGATCTGCTACAAGGTGATGACATTGCAGGCGGTGAAGATCGTGCGGATGTGTTGGATCCGGAAGATGTAGAGCTTTTTAATAGACTTGCTAATTGTATGGACGAGGATGATGTTCTGTTTGGGAATCCTAAGTGGTTCGAGAATTTTAAACAGATGAAGCAGGCGGCAATTGATCCCCTTTACAAAGGCTGCCCGAAGCATATTGGACGGCGTTACGTTTTGACCTGCAGATGCTTATGCTGAAGGCCCGCTATGGGTGGTCTGACACAAGCTTCAATGACTTGTTACGTATTCTCGCAGACACATTCCCAGAGGGAAACAAGGTGCCTGCCAACACCTATCGGGCGAAGAAATTGATCCGGCCAGTGGCGATGAAGCTTAGATGGTGATATAGCCATTAACACCTCTGGTTAGAAATTGATCCGGATCTACGCGACTCGACGCCGCCGTTCTTCACCGGGGCGGAGGAAGCCACCGGCCGCAACTCTGCTCGCTGCCGGGCGCGGGTGAGTCCCTCCCTCCTCCCGCGATCCCCGCTTCTACGCCCCCAGCGCCGCCCCCCTGGCTCCTCCTCCCCGCGATTCCTCCAGGTCGCCGCGCCGCCCTCCTCCCCGCGATTCCTCCACGCCGCGGCGCGCCGCCCTCCCCGGCTCGGGGTCGCCGCGCCGCCCCCCCCGGCTCGGGGACACCGCGCCCGGCCTCCGGGGGGTCCTCCTCGACCGCGGCAAAGGGGCACACCCCACCCCGAGTGGGGGCATGGCCATGGGCCGACTGGCGAGCGGCCTCCCCTCTGTAGGGCGGCGGAGCCGGGGGGAGGAAGGGGCATGGGGCTGGGCCGAGCCGGCATGCCATGGGACAGAGATGTGGCACGGGATGCACTTGGTTTTTTTGGCTACTAATTTTTTTTGGTGTTTGTGCAAGAGCTGGGGCTGCCATGGACGGAGACGGCTTCGACGACAACGCATGGGCCTCGTAGCATGATAGCCTTGACGGTCTCGATCTGAACTCACAAGCACCGGTGGCGGACGAGTTTAGGGTTGAGAGGCCTTTATTTTGGTGCATCGCATAATACTTTGGTCCGTAGATATGGGTTGAAGTCTACTAAAAACCGACATCCGTAGAGGCTCTTGCTATGTTTTTATGGATTGTTGGTGGCTCACAGCCCGGTTAGACAGTGACAACCGTTTTAGGAGGTCTATAGAGACGAGAAGCGAGGACATTTAACAGAGTTTTGACATGCCTCCTTAAGTTAGCACATCACAACATTAGACCCAAGGACCCAACATTTTCAGAGGTGCACCCAAATTTAGAAAATCCAGCATTCTGGCCACACTTCAATCAGTGCATAGGAGCTATGGATGGGACACACATCAAGGTTGTGGTTGATAAGAGTAAGAAGATTCCATACTTGAATAGGCACAATGAGACTAGTCAGAACGTGCTCGCTGTTTGTGATTTTGACATGAGATTTACCTTTGTGTTGTCGGGATGGCCTGGTTCAGTGCATGACATGAGAGTTTTAAAAGATGCCATAACTACTCATCATCACAAATTTCCACATCCACCACCAGGTTTGCTACTTCACCTGTCTTGCAAAAGTTTTTAACCAATTACACTTGTTCATCTAAGTCTCATTGTTTGGCTTGAAAATATGTAGGCAAGTTTTATGCGGTTGATGCGGGGTACCCAAACCGGCCGGGCTATCTTTCACCATACAGATGTACAAGGTACCATGTGGAGCAATGGCAAAATAGCCCGCCGCCCCAAGGTATGAAAGAAGTCTTCAACCATGCACATGCCAAAGTTAGAAATGTCATAGAGCGAACTTTTGGAGTGTGGAAGATGAAATTTAGGATTTTGTTGAACATGCAAAGATTTCCAGAGGACAAGCAAACTAGAATTATTGTTGCTTGTATGGCTCTTCATAATTTTATTCGAGAGAGCAGAATTGCGGATAGAGAATTTGATGCCTGTGATGCCGGTGAAAATTATAACCCAATGCCTAGTTCTTCGACATCAACATGGCCAGAAGATGAACCTCTTGTTGAAGATGTGAACATGAATGCTTTCCGTGATGAGTTAGCTTATGCTTTGTTTCATGGAATGTATTTTTTTTGTTTAGCTTTATTGAGGGTTTGTAAGTTTGTGTGAGACATCTTATTTGTATAGACAAATTAAATTTATTGTGATTTGGATGCTTGATTTCTAAAAATAATTTATTTGTGTCATTTGTGTGTGGGAGGAGGCCACACAATAGCCTGCCACACTAAATCCGGCTGAGAAGATGGTTTAAATTAGCTAAATGATTAGAAAAGTGCATTTATTGTTAAACTAGCCCTTGGATCCAAACACCTCGGCTAGAGCTAGTTTGGGCTAGTTTAAAACTAACTCTAACCTCTACCCTCTAGCGAGCTAGAGTGATCCAAACAGGGCCAGTGTATGTTCTTTTTTCTTTTTGCCTCTTCAGCTAAACTTATTTCGGTCCTGATACAGAGAAGCTTAAAGTCCATATTTTTCAAAGTAATTTATTTTACCCAACGAATTTAATAATAATAATAAAATAAAAATAAATTGAAGATGCTTAATTACCTGGAAACCGCTCCACCTCGGCCATTACCTCCCTTCCACCAGCGGAAAGACCTGCTGATGAGCTAATTCGGCCTCTCCGAGGGGTTCCTTTTGGTAACTCTCTTGGAGGGTCAATGCGCCTGGCTTCCACGCGCGAACATCCTCCTCGGTCATGTCGCCGAAGATGCAGACGGAGACGCGGTAGCCGCGGCGGAAGTTCTCCTTGAACACCGCGTACCGGTGCTCCTCCTCGCCGGTGGTGGAGTTGTAGGCCTTGTTGCAGCTCGCCTTGTACTCCACGAACATCCCGTGGACCTCCTTCCTCTCCTGGTACGACACGATCTACAAGGTACGCCGCCGCCAACGCGAGCAGCACCACCAGCAGCGCCGCCGCCTTGAGAGCCATGGACTTCCTCATCTCCACGACGACGCGACGGCGTGGTGTGGGCAAGTAGATCTGGACCGTGGGGTCACAGTCACCGTGAAAGGAAGGTGACGAGGTGGGGAGCGGGGGCCCCGGAACCTGACGTCTGAGTCTTCCGATTTCTCATGACCCACTTCTGTTCTGTTCATGTTCTCACAATCATTACATGGCATGGACGAACCGCTGACGTGTCAAATACAAAGGGAAAATATAAGAAAATAAGAATGGAAAATAAAAATTAGGTCGGCTGCACTGCACTGCAGCGGTGCAGGCTGGCATCCTCTGTTGCTCAGGTCATGCATGCTTGCAGAGTTGCAGTTCATGCCCATCCGGTGATGTTTGAGTTGATCCGGTGTGCCGATCTGTTTCCTGCTTTTGTGATCTGATTAGGGCCCCATGCCCAGCAGACAGGGCCGCCTCTGCTCCCTAGGATTGGTGGAGCAGTAGTTGGTCTTCTCAGGTACGTAATTAGGAACTCGATGTGTTGTGTTGCCATCCATCAGTAAAAGTTCAGCATGCATTGGTGAATGTCCTGCGTGCAGGACAAGGCTGGCCATGGGAGATGCCATCGGTATCGTTCAGAATCCAAAGGTGTGATTTTCCCTGTCCACTCTGAAATAATGTGCCATGTTCTGTTGATTGTAAAACAGCAGGCTGTAGTAGATGTCATGCCTGAATAATGCTGAATTGGAATAAGGTGCTTCAGTTCAGGGATGAGAGGGAGATAGCTACAGATAAGAAAAAAAGGCTCCTTGACGAATTCCAGCTTGAAGGCATTCCATTCCACCAGCACCAAGATCTTAGCACAAACACCGAAAATGTAAAAAATTGCAGCCTCTAACCTTTTTATTGTTTCTACCATGTAGGATAGACGATAATTAATCTGGGTTGCCAGAGCATTGTGTTAATCTTGTTAGATCGGTACAATTTCGATCTCTTTATGTAAGACACTTGTACCAACAATAAGTCTCTATTCTGGCTTGGCGAAGATTATCTGAATGTTAGTACATGATTATTACAACAACTCCTATCTTAATTGCTCCTAGACTAGACTCAGATTCCTGTGACTAACTCGGATGCCGGGGAACCCACGTCTCCCTATGGATGCCGCAGAGTCCAGGTCCTCTGCTGTCGGCAGAGCGGCTCAAGCGCATATACCCCGCCTCCCCCCCACCGTCCACTCCACGAATTCTTGATGATCCAGTAATCTTCTCCCTGCTCGGTCGTCGCGTAGCCGACGACGACGACGGCGTGGTTCTCCTCCCCGCACGGCCCCCGGAAGACGCCACCAGAGTACTGCCTGAACTCGGGGCCGACACGCACGATCGCGATGGTGGGCTGCGCGGCCACGGCCCTGCGCAGCTCCAGCTCCCTGTTCGGAGCGACCCTGACGAGGCCGTCGACCGAGGCGAGCGGTCCCCTCGGCTTCCGGCAGGGGCCCTTCCTCGCCTGGTACGGGTAGGCGGCGTCTTGGGCGAGCCCGCCGGAGTTGTGCACGTAGAAGATCGCCCGGAACGGGGAGCCGCCGCCGTAGCAGCCCCGGCCGTGGGGGTCGCAATCGAGGATCTGCTGCGCGGACAGGGAGACCAGCGTGTCGGTGCGCAGCGCGTGGACACCCTCCACCGCCGCTGCGGCGGCGAATAATGCCCAGCAGACCCCGCACTTGGTGCCCTGGTCCTTGACGGAGGTGACGAGTGGGGGGTGGAGGCCGTTGTACCGCATCTCGTGCCAGTCCACGGCCTTCGGAAACTCGGCGGCGGCGGCGATGGGTCGTCGTGGGACGTCGACGGCGCCGAGCGTGAATAAGTTAGCTGGGAGGTCGGAGCAAGTGTACGTCCCCGCCAGCTCCTCGTGGGTGAGGTCTCCGTCTCTCCGAGGAAATTTACTGCCAGCTGCTGGTACGAAGGGTCGTGTTGCCGGAGGAGAAGAGACCGGCGGACGCTGTCGTAGAACACTTGGAAGCGCCGGTCGTCGACGCCGGCTGTTCGCTCCGCAAACAGCTCGTGGTCGCTGTATTGCACCAGCCAGCGCACGTACAGGGAGCGCAGAGCCGTCTCCGTGGTGGTGTCCTCGTAGTCGAACGGCATCGCCGCCACCGGCGGCGCTAGCGTCGCCATGGCGAAGGCGGCCAGCGCGGTCAGGGTGATGACCGGGCGACGGGTCGACATGGGAAGTGCGTGGGACGACGTGCATGCAGTAGCCAGTAGGTGTAAGCTGAAACAGTTCGCGGAAGCTTAAAGAATCGTATTACCACAGTCTAGCAACCATCACATTAAGACATTTAATAATAATAATTGTTTTCCTTAATTACATGGGCCACTTAGTGCGCGGCCGTGGGACCGATGCTGGGTAGAGCTAATTTTTAGCTAGCTAATAGTAAATCTAATCTAAGAAATAGTTGGCTAATACTATTTTGATAGCCTAGATTATTTTGAGCTAGCTAACACTAAATGTAAGAAATAGCTAGCTAATAATTAGCTAGCCTAAAAATTAGTTTTAGGTTGGTAACAGTAAATCTAACAAATAGCTAGCTAGCCAAAATTAGCTCATCCAAACAGAAAGCTATTTATTAGCTGCAATCTTCCCAAAAAAAAAAAAAAAAAATGCTGCTGCATGCTCCCTGGGATCGAGTACTGCTTCCCCACTGCTGCTCAGTGCGTTGTGCTGCTAGCCACTGCGTATTGCCACGCGCTAGCTGCTGTGCTGCTCTGTCACTTCACATACAAATTTATATTCAACCGATAAATAAACTATATATAAGTGCAGAAAAACATTGGCATCACAATAAAAAATATTAAAAATGACAATAATGTGCATGAAAATATTCCTTTGTTGGTATAATTAAAGGAATGTACATTAACCTGAAATTTACAGTTCTAGTCTACATCTCACCCTTGGTACTAAGGCTCTTGGTGGCATCTTCACACCATAATTCCAAGCAAGACGAATCATTACTGCAGTCGATAATTAGACACAGGATGGAACAAAGGTGCTTCAGGGTTGAGAGGGAGATGGCTACGGATGACAAGCTCCTTGATGAATTCCAGCTTGAAGGCATTCCACTAGCACCAAGATCTTACCTCAAACACCAAAAATGTAAAAATTGCAACCTTCGGCCTTTTGTTGCTTATACCATGCATGTAGGATAATTCTAGGCTGCGACAGCATTGTGTTAATCTTGTTTGATCGGTTCAATTTTTTTTCAACTACTTTGCATATGGAGATGTTGTTAGAACTAGACAGTTTCATAGATGGTGATATATGGTAGAACCAATATGGAGCACAAAGAGTGCGGTGACGAGGACGATCAGGCACAATATGAGGAGAATTACATGTGGGTCTCTTGTTTTTAAAATATACAGTGCTCAGTTAACTAGCCATGTTGACACGAGCCATGCAGTGTATAAGGAAGACAAGAGTGTGATACAAGACACTGCCAAGGACGAATGGAAGGGGTGCAATTGGCTTAACAGTACAGCCAAGGACAACACTAATGTGACAATGGTTGATGTTCACAGGCCCCCTCAAAGGGATTCTCTTGATGCCCATCCATCAAAAGAAATAAAATAATTGTTGCTTAATGAATTGATAGAGGGTTTGATGCATAACAAACCGAAAAAATCATCATTGACTCGCATCTAGCCAGAAGTAGTGTACTTTTCATCCATTACACTATTTATTTATTATCTATTTTGAATAATAATTAATACATGCAGTAGTATAATTAATTCTATACATATGTTGTTCTCTTCAAATTATGCTTGTACCAAAAGTGAAAGAGCCATAATTGAATGTGCACAAAAATTTCATCTAATGGCTCAATGTAAGTCATAATACTCAGTCAAACATAGGCAACTTCAATGTGCTTTGTTTCTAATGGCTCTAAGAGGGTTTTATAAGAGGATGGGAGGTACAGTCTATCTTGGAAATGCACTGTATTCATGAAGCATGATGGAGAAAATGACAAGACCATTGAAGCTAATTACCTTAACCGTGACATTTCCCAGTGTTCTGGCTTGGGTTGAAAGATGCTAGCTTACTTAGACCATGATATGGTAGCATTTTAAAAAAAATGATATATTAGTTTTTGATTATCAAATTTTTATGCCTAACAAAATAGCTTACTTAGACCATGATATGGTAGCAATTTTTTAAAATGATATTTTAGTATTTGATTATCAAATTTTTATGCCTAACAAAATATTTATTATTTAATTTGATAGATGTTCCTTCCAATAAATGTTACTGGTTCACATTGTTACCTTGGTGTTATAAACGCTAACAAACATGAGGTCCAGGTACTAGATGTTTGGACGTGTTGGATAAAACTGTGGGTATTTTCTAACACTGGTATTTGTACACATTTTATATTTTAGAAAGCCTAATTAATTTATTGTTCTATGAATAAATAGCTAGAGATGGATTATAGAAAGGGGTAGATTTCACATTGGAGTAGATAGGCCTAAAATAGCACAACTGGCCAAATGTTGAGGTTGATACCTGACCGGTTAGGGAGCTACAACAAATTACTAGAAAATGATGGGTACATTGAAAATAATGGCATCATATAAGTTGAATTTTGCGTGCCTTTGACCTCTTTGATCTAATGTGTGCTTGAACCTTTATTAATGTTTATGTAGTTTTTATGCGGTTTATATATTCTTAATAAACTTTATGGGGACAAGAAACGATTTTTAAGATGAGTACAATTAGACAATTCACTATGTGTCTTACCACAAGTCATGAGTGTGCACGATGTTCATTCTATCGTGCAAGATGGTATGTGTTCTTCTGGCCAATGAAACTAAGAGGACGAATAGTGAGAGAGTGAATGAGAGAACGCAAGGCAAAGAGCTGAGTGATCGCCCCTTTCTCAGTGATCGCCCCTTTCTCCACTTCCCCTCTTCCCCTTTTATAGTGGAAAGTGGGAAGAGAGGTTTTTTTCATTATTCCTAAGCCTTTAAAGGCTATAAATGAGCCCTTATATATATGTATATTACTAGTCGATTGATAATGTTTTGTTTTTTCCAGTGTTTCTTTATATTTTTTAGAGCGTAATAACATTGACAGCATGCCCCTGATCGATAACTTTAATTTATTGCTTCTGCAATTCATGAGTAGGCAAGTAGGTGATCGATCTATATATGCCTGCATGCAGCTTCCCTGCCCACCAGCCACCCCGAGAATGGTTGCCATCCCATCTATAATAGAAGTGCACTTTTCTAGCTAAAATGATGTGCATGGTATTATTTTGTTCAAACGTAACACATGATTATTATTACAGCATAGTACTAAAAAAAAGTACTATAGTAGTATATGGTAGAGTAACTCTTATTTGCTCTTCTTGTGTGACAAGGGCTGAATATTTTAGTGCCCCCGGGTTTACGTGTCCTCCCGGTTATCCATGTCGTTGAGGTGCGACGGGGAAGCCAGGGAAGGTCTGGATGCCGCAGATGCCTGGGCCGCTGCTGTTGGTATAGCGGTTCATGCGCATATACCCCCTCTCCCCCCACCGTGTACCCCATGAATTCTTGATGATCCAGTAATCATCTCCTTGCTCCGTCGAGCCGTAGCCGACGACGACGACCGCGTGCGCGTGTGTCCCCGACCACGACCCCCCCGACCCGCAATGCCCCCTGAAGATGCCACCGGTGTACCGCCTGAAGTCGGCGCCGACATGGAGACGCGCGATGGTGGGCTGCCGGGCCACCGCCCTGCGCAGCGCCACCTCCTCGTAGGGATGCACCAGAACGACGCCGCTGACGGTGGCGAGCGGCCCCGTCGGCTTCCGACACGGACCTTGCCTCGCCTGGTACGGGTAGGCGGTGTCGAGGGCGAGCCCGCCGGAGTCGCGCACGTAGAGGACCGCCATGAGCTCGCCGCCGCCAGTGCAGCCATCGCTGCTGGTGTCGCAGTCGATGAGCTGCTGAGCGGAGAGGGAGACCAGCCGGTTCTCGGGGTGCATCGCGTGGGCGCCCTCCACCCCCGCCGCGGCAGCGAACGCCCAGCAGGCGCCGCACTTGCTTCCCTGGTTCTTGACGGGGGTGACCAGTGGGCGGAGGAGCCGGCCGTGGTCGTAGCGAAAGCGACGCCAGTCGACGGCCTCCGGAAGCTCTGCTGCCTCTGCGGCGGCGGCGGGTCGTGGTGGTGCCACGCCGACGGCGCCGAGCGTGAAGTTATCAGCTGCTGGGAGGTCGGAGCAGGTGTACGTCCGTTCCACCTCCTCGTCGGTGAGGTCGCCGAAGAAGTTGATCGCCAGCTGGTACGAAGGGTCGCGCTGCCGCAGGCCAAGAGCCCGGCGGACGTTGTGCTTGAAAACGTCGAACCGGCGCTCGTCGACGACGCCGTTGCGCCGCCCCGCAAGCAGCTCATGGTCCCCGTACTCCGCCAGCCAGCGCACGTACAGGGACCGCAGAGCCGCCTCCGTGGTGGTGTCCTCGTAGTCGAACGGCATCGCAGTCACCGCCGGCGCGAGCGCCGCCATGGCCATGGCCACGGCCAGCGCGGCCAGCGCGACGACCGGGCGACGGGTCGGCATGGGGATGAACGATGCAGTGCAGTGGGAGGAACTGCTAGTGCGAGCGTGGGATAGATGCTCTGCTCCTGCCTCCTGGCTCCTGCTCTGCTTTTTATAGGTGCGAGTGGGGCCCAGCGTTGTCTAATACAGTAGAATATAATATGT
The DNA here is from genome assembly GCA_015844335.1 of Chrysopogon serrulatus. Lineage (NCBI taxonomy): Eukaryota > Viridiplantae > Streptophyta > Magnoliopsida > Poales > Poaceae > Chrysopogon > Chrysopogon serrulatus. The sequence continues at coordinate 45,741 of JADLZL010006391.1, forward strand.
GACTAAGTGTGCAATATTTCTCTCAGTTTCAAACCTAGATTAACTTTAGCAGCAAGCAAACAGAAATGCTCAATAGTGTATCAATAATTTTTTTCTTGCCGTATTATGTTTTCTCTAGAAAAAAAGTAATCAATCTGACACTCTTCTTGCACACTAATCTAAATGTACAAATTTTGTAGACTACAAGACCCTGAATATACTCATAATCAAAGGCCCTTGTTGGTAAATATATGCGGGAACTCATGCTTCCAAATTCTCAATCCAGCATAAGTATTTTTTTTTTTTGTTATATATTTGATCTGGAAAACTCACAACGGACGCAAGAATACATGATTATGAAGTCACAAAATTCAAGAGTACTGTTGAGGAACATCAGGATATTTGATCAATTACACGTACATGCGTGTCTTACTACTAATTAATTCAGATATATTTTGAAATTATATAATCAATAATCAAGTTACAAAGCGCAATGGGAAGGCTAACACAGTAGGATAGGTATGGGAGGAGAAGAAAGAGGATGAGTACTGTATGAATGGATTTTCACGGGAAGTTAGTTTGCACCAGACGTTCTTTACTCAAATAGTAATAGAGAATAAGCTATTTAGACTAGTATTTGATTCCTTACGTATCCACTTTGATTATAGAGAGACGTCGATCAAAATGGTTTCCATATATTTTGAAAGCTGTGATCATTGTGTGAGTAAAAAGGTTGACTAATAGTCTCTACATACACATATATGAAAGCTGTGATCATGGATTGGGTAAATCCTGGGATTTAGCCCAAACCTTACGTAATTTGCATATGGTATATAATAAATAGATTGAAGTGTTTTCTTAAGTCATGTTTTTTAAAAAAAACTTTGACAAAATTTTTAGAAAAAATCTATCAAAATCTATGTCATCAAATTAGTACCATTTAATGTAGCATATATATTTTCATGATGTGTCCATTCTATGTCATCGCAGAAGAGGTCCGTCCACACACCGTGTGTAGAGCACCCTCTCAGCCCCTCACACCACGCAAGGTCCACATTTGGTAGCAGACAACCCGGATTCAAGTGTATCTATACTACCAATATTAATAATAAAACTGCCACATTACCAATCCATGCACCAGGTTAGACCATACATATACATATATTAGTCTAAAGTCTAAACTCCACCATATATACCCCACAAATCCCAAATAAACCAGCACCAATTTTCGTTGTACAGAGCAGTTTTCCACAGACGAGTGTACTGAGGTGGACACCCGAGCCGATCGAGTTGGTAACCATCGTATTCAAATCAGACGGCAAAGAGAACAAATCCATGCATTCCATGCAAAAACATAAAATAATTGAATGAGACAACATTCAGTTCTAAATGAAGAAATTTGAACCTTCAAAGCAACCGATACATGCACCGCAACAAAGATTAATGTACCCCCGCTCATAATCTGTTAGACGGCAGGCACGGCGCGTCAGCAGCACGGCACGCGGCTTGGTGGCACCGGCATTCTAGCACCTTGGCAGGGTGCGAGGGTGCCGCGCACGCAACGGCCTACCGGGCTGGGGGCTGGGCCACCCGCGCTTAGTTGGCCTATGGACGGAGCCAAGCTCGTATCCCATAATCAGGCTGCCAAAAGGCAGGCCCAGCGCATGCAACGAGCTGATGTTCCCTTAGATTATGTTCGTTTCCAGGGGATTGAACCTTGATTGAACTAGGAATGTTTTCTATCTGGATTTGTTACTTTAATTTATATAATAACCGAAATAATTCCAGCCAGAAACGGACCAATCCGATAAAAACGAATAAGACCTAACATTTTCAGCCTGGTTGCATGGAGTTGTTGTGCACGTGTGGAGCCTGTCCCAACAAATATGTAAACTAAGGGGGCTTTTGGTTGCCCGCATATGCTTTGCCCAGGCTCCACTCATGCAAGCTCCAAGTGATTAGTTGATTGGGCGAGCTTCTCATTCAGGCGGCCTCCTTGGAAAAGCGGTTGTTAGGCTAGACTCTTTCCATACGCAAAAATCATTCGATTCAACGGAGACAGGCTCGCACAGTACAGGCAAAGCGCATGGAAAGCCATGCGTAGGCTAGAGAAGTTGATGAATTTCTATCCAACTGGATAACTAAACACAGGCTCTGTCCGACCAACATGCGTGCTTGCAAGCATCCAAATGTACTATGCATTGCCTTTATATAGGCTAAGAGGGCCTAACTACCTCTAGCCATCCAGGCTGGACTTAAGCCTTCCGCAGTGTATGTTTTGAGTGATGCTTGAGAATGAGAGAGAGTGCTTGGGAGCGGTGCCTACACACTGCAACAACCGGTGCCTGCTCTACAAGTTTTGGGAGCGGTGCTAACTCATTAAAAAATATTTTATTTGCTGCAAGTACTAGTCTGCTGGTTCTCCGCTCCCGGCCTCGCACCAACGCCTGGTACTACTCCTCCTATTTTTTATTTGCATGTTGGATGTCAGAAGTGATGCTCACTACTGCAGCTTCGTGGGAGCGATGCCTAAAATCTTCTGTAGGACCTGGCTTTTTTATTTGGCAGCACTCAACACTACAGAAGGCCTTAGTAGACAACCAAATGCCCCCAAACAAATATCTGTTCTTGCAAGCACAAAGCTTGGCCGAGGCCTGGTGCTGGCAACCAAATGCACCCTAAGCCCACCATATTTCTCCAAACAATTTTATTATGAAATTATATTGAATGATAAATGATTAATCTATTGATATTAATTACCCCATCCGTCCCAAAATAAGCACATCATCTCATTTCCCGAGTTAAAGTTTGACCAAATTTATATAAAAATTAACTAGTAATCAAGTTTAAAAAAATGAGATGTGCATTTATTTTGAGTCGGACGAAGTATAAACCATATTTTTTTTGAAAGATCTTCTTAGCACTATGCTTTGGCTTATTGCCTTCATTTCAGTACACAGCTCATCCCTCATAGTATGTATGGTCCTTTCTTTGCCATCTTATACAAACAGCAATGTTACCGGCCGGCTTAATAAAATTTTGATGTAGAAACGCATGTTCATAAAATGTACTATATATATGCACTATTGTTCTTTATCTAAAAAAATATGCACTATTGTTAACTATGAATATTCTTTTTTTTATTACTATATATGGACCGGGTCACTCGTATACCATCCGGTACCCAAACTTTTTATCCCAACGAACAGACCGGCACAGCTGCCGAAATGGTATCGGCAACGAAGTTTGTCTAACGCTTCAGAGGGTACGACGGCATTGCGAGGATGCCGCAGATCCCCTGCCTGACGGGCGTGCTGCGGCTGATGCGGGCGTACCCGCCCTCGCCCCACCGGGGACCCCACGAATTCTTGATGATCCAGAACGGGCCGCCGGCGCCGGCGCCGCCGCCGTAGCCGACCACCGTCACCGCGTGACCCAGCATGCCCCCGCAGAACCCATTGAAGACGCCCCCTCGGTAGTGCCTGAAGGCAAAGGCGCTGCCCTCGATCCCCACGGCCACAGGCTGCGCCGCGACCGCGGACATGAGCGCGTTCGCGTCGAACGGCGGCACGCTCCGGTGCCCGTCGATGGTCACCCGCGGGGCCGTGGTGGGGCGGCACCGGTCCTCCCTGCCCACGTACGGGTACGCGGCCTCCGGCACGACGCCGCGGTTGCCCACGAGGTAGGTGAACGCCCTGTCCATCATGCCGCCGTGGCAGCCGTTGTTCAGGGTGTCGCAGTCCACCAGCTGCTGCTCCGACAGCGCCACCAGGTTCCTCGTCCGGATGGCGTTGATGCCCTCCACCGTCGCGATCGTCGCGAAAGCCCAGCAGCTCCCGCACGTGAGTCCCTGGTCCTTCGCGCGTGTCACTGCCCTCCCGCGCCAGTCCACCGCCGGCGGCAGCCCGAGCGCGGCGGCGGCGGTGGCGCCGCCGCCGCCCGTGAGGTTGAACGACCCGTCGACGTCCTCCTGCTGGTAGAGCTCCTTGTTCTCGCCATCGGACATGCGCTCCACCGGCGGGGCAGTAAAGCAGCGCCCGTACGGGGAGCGGCTGAACTCCTCGTCGGTCATGTCGCTGAACTGGTTGAGGCCCAGCGTGTACGTCGCGTTGCCTTGGTTGTGCTCGTGGATGCGGCGCGCGTTGTCCTTGAACACGTCGAACCGCCGGGTCTTCTCGCCGACGTCGCGAGCCGTGTCGTAGTGCGCGCACCAGCGCTCGTACAGTGCCCATAGGGACGCCTCCGACGCCAGGTCGTGCTCGGTGTAGTCAATGGCGCTCGCCGCTGGCGCAGTGGACAGCGCGATGGCCACGACTAGCGCCGCCGCGATGGTCGTTGCCACCTCAGCGGCTCTCACCATTGTAGCTTCAAGTGTTGTAGTGTGATTATGGGAAGCAGCAAAGATTAGGCAACTCAGAGGAATGATTGATTGGCAAGTCAGAGGAATGATTGATTAAGGTATACAGGTTTAACTTGTTCATACAACAAACATCATGCCTCTGTTCTTATTATACTCCACCATCAAGCACAAGCATTATGGGATAGATAGAAGCAGGATCCATAAGATTTTGTTTTATGAAGTAAATATCTTTGATTATTGTAATCGTACATGCATCTAACCACTTGACATAGATTTGAAAGATATGGAGTAGAGCAACTATCTACAGCCACAACACGAACAACAATAATGATAATGATGGCACGGTACTTCCATTTTAAAATTTAGCATGAATCCTGAATAAGCCACTTCATTAATCAATTCAATCAATACTCATTTGACTCATGGGTTAGATCTAGGGATGGATCCGGATGTTTAAACATCCAAAAGATATGATATTCATATATGTTTTTCGTCAATATAGATATCTGTATTCGTATCGAATTTTATTATGGACTAGAGGATTATTTCAAGTAAAACAACAACACCAACAAGAATAATTATAATGATGGCACGACGTTCTTCTCTCAAAACTGGTATTCATTTGACTCATGGGTTAGATCTAGGGATAGATCTGGACATCTAAACATCCGAAAAATCTGATATTCTTATCTATTTTAGCATCAATATGGATATTTGTTTCTGTATCAACTTTAATATATATGGACTAGAGAAATTCTAGTAAAACATCAACACGTACAACAATAATGATAAGGATGGTATGATACTCCTCTTTTAAAATTTAGCATGACTCGTGAGGAAGCCACTTCATTAATCAATTCAATCAATATCCATTTGACTCATGAGTTAGATCTAGGGATAAGGTTCGATGTTCATATCTGTTTTAGCGTGGATATCTGTAATTGTATCATTTAATATGAACCGGATAAATTCTAGTAAAACAACAACACCCACAGCAATAAAGATAATATAATGAAGGCATGACACTCCTCTTTTATAATTTAGCAAGACTTTTGAAGAAGCCTCTTCATTATTCAATTCAATTGATATTCATTTGAGTCATCTGGATGGATCTGGATGTCTAAACGCCTAAAAGATATGATATTCATATCTGTCATTGATATATGAATTGTTGAACATTGTTTTCTTGATAAGCTTTTTAAAATAAATAAGTTTTCTATTATATGTATGTTTATTTTTGGTTTGCATGCATGGTGCGCAAAGTATTATGCTTATTTTTCAATTTAACAATGGTACATGACTACATGTGTATAGTTTAGAAATATAAATAACTACTTTACTTTATAGTTATTGAGTTGTACTCCATCCGTTTCAAATTACAACCGTTCGTCTCATTCAAAAATTTGGAGCAAAAATAGTCAAATTTAAGCCACAACAAAAAAATTATGATATTTTGCATAATTTTTTAATAAGATAAGTGGTTAAATTTAAGGTTGAAAAAGTTAAACGAACTATAATTTAGAACAGAGTTAGTATTACTTTGTATAACCCTTTATTGAGGAATATTTTAGTGTACTTTTTATAATTAATTGACGAATATGCCAATGTCTTTCTGCGGTCAAATATCTGCTTCACCTGTTGTCGGGTGCCACCACATGCTTTTTTCTTATCTGTTGAATATCCCACCTCTCCATCTTTGCACCACCATCTCCGTCATCATCGTTGCCTCATTTTAGGCTCCACTGCCTCCACTCGTCTTACGTCCACGTCTCCACTAAAGGGCAAGGAGAGGGGAAAAAAAGGTGTATTGTCAAAAAAAAAAAAAAACTAATACACACAAGGCACGTGTATACGCTTAAATTAAATGCATTTTAAATCATTTTGGGTTGTCCAAAGTTGACCCAGCTGTGAAAAGTGATGTAGCTTGTAACCCAAAACCTACAGGTGGGTCTAAGATTGGAAGCTCTAAAATATAGTTTATACGAGACGTTTTGATTTTTTTAAATATATATATTTTTTGCTATATACTGTCTAAGTGCGCATAAAAACTTTTCAACCAGCGGATGAGATCGCCAAGTAGATATGTTAGCACATTTGAAAGTGTATGCTGAAGTGGTATACTAGCTAGTAGTAGGCGTGACTCTCCGGCCCGCCTACGGTGCCCAGTAGTAGTAGTAGCAGATAGCCTCCACCGTGTTCGTAATCGTGTGAACTAATATAAAATGCGTGCAGGCGGACTTGGAGCTTTGGAAGTGTTCCGCCAGCCATCGCGCAAGCCGCCGCCGCCGGCGGCTGCCGTAGAGAACCGGCACGCGCGTGCACGTGCCGAGAAACAACAAAAGTTTCTCCTGGGGACACGCCGGCGACGACGAGAGAATCCATAATCCACACGTACGTAAGCACGTGTGCATCCTGATGAGCCGATTCGAGAGGCGAAAAAACAGGACGAGACCCATGCTGTGAATAGCATATTTCAAAATCTAACCTGTTAAATGCTTTGCAGTGTAGATGGCCGCATAGGCAAACACTTTCGATGGCGGCCGAGAATAAATGCCCAACGAACAACGACCAATATTTCTGTAGACGGAATTGAAAAACTTCTTCTTTCTGGTGTCATCCTTCTTCTTTCTGTCACCGAAAAATGAGAAAGACAGATCTAAAAATTATTCTCCTTAGTCCTTCATCATGGCCAGATCTAACGAGCTAGTATACGAAACATACGTGGCTGTCTATATATGTGGATTGTGGAAGCGTGCTTGACGCCCACGTTGCCACGTACTAGCTAGTACGCGCGAGAATGAGGAGTGTGTGCTTTGTCAGCGTCGTCAGCCCGTACGTGCGTGCGTACCTGCCGGGCGCGCGCGGGCGGCACTGTGCCGTGGCGTACGCACCATGCCGCCCGCCGATATATGGGTCGATCGTCGGCGACCACGAGGAAACGGCCACGCCGACGATGCATTCATCTCGGTGGTGGTGGTTCTAGTAGTGCGCGCCGATATATGTCGATCGAGAGGCTTCGCGGCGGTGATTGCCCTGTGCCCCTGCTGCCGCTGCCGGCGAGGGAGAGGTTGGTGCGGCGCCGTGCTCGATCGCTCGTGAGTGGGAAAGGCAATATCGTAACGTAAGATCGAGGCGGATCCGGCCGGCCGGCCGCCTGCACGTGGACTGCACCCATACCCAGGTGAGGGAGCTGCTCACGATGATAGAGGAAAAAGAGAGTTAGGATATGGCTGCTATGGGCTCTGGGATACGTCGTCGTCTTCGATGTGTGCCAAGATAAACTCTGCGCGGCTGTAAGCGCTCGTTGCATGCTCCGATCGAGATGAACCTAGCTGTCACTCTGGCATCGCGTGTCGACTCTCTCTGGTGGATTCGTTGCCGGGGGCGATGACGACGCTGATACACATACACTGTGATTGATACCACCTGCAGATGACGACTTGTCTGCTTGCTGCATATATTACTTACTATACATATATATAATTATAAATATAAATATAAATATACATATATAAGTAAATGGGTCCGAAGTCCGATATCCATATCCCAGGACACACGATCCCTGTAACCACCACATACAGTGCTGCTGTTCGCGTCAATTGGAAAATGGCATGGTAACAGAGCCTGCTGCCTATCACCTTGCAGTCTGTGTGCCCCAACACACACGTAAACTTTGCACATAGTACTAGGACGGATCAGAGTACAACACGAGAGAACTCGCACCCAGCTGGGGTTTCGCCATTTATAGACGACCGGACCGGCGCGGCGCGCCTCCACTTCCTACTTGCTCCAGGCATCAGCTAGTAGCTAGTTGCGCCATTATTGTTCACCGCCAGCGCGCAGATCAGCGCAGCGAACACGCAGCGTACAGCCGTGAGAGGCAGGGAGCCGATGGGCAGCGTCGGCGGCGGCTCGCCGGAGGAGGAGCAGCAGCAGACCGCGGGGAGTGGCGGCGCCGGTGCGCCTCCGCCGCCGGCGGTCTGCGTCACGGGGTCCACCGGCTACGTCGGCTCCTGGCTCGTCCGCACGCTGCTCCGGCGAGGCTACCGCGTCCACGCCACCGCCAGGGACACAGGTACGCAGATCATGTACGGCGCCGTACGCACCACCTGGTAGATGCAGTCAGTGAGGTGTTGAACTATACTAGCTACTCCTAGCTAGCAAGCTGACTATGGCCGGCCGAGGTACCCCCGCCGGTGTTGGTGGTGGCATGATGCATGCAGGCAAGGCCTGGCAGGTGCTCGGCGCCGTGGAAGAAAGGAGTCGGGAGCGGCTCAGGGTGTTCCGGGCGGACATGGGCGAGGAAGGGAGCTTCGACGCCGCCGTCACGGGATGCGTGGCGCTCTTCCACGTCGCCGCATCCATGGAGCTCCACGTATCACCCGCCCATCACGACAACCTTGGTGAGTTGTGATGATATACATGCAAAGTTGTCGACAGCTAGCTAGCTCACTCCCGTCTCCCGCCGTTCTGCGTGATTGATCCACACAAATTGCATGCTCCGAGTCGTACACCGACGGGTTACGAGCTTATTATATACGGCTAATGAAAATCTCTGCCTTTTCTCTCTATAAAAAAATTCTGCTATTTGTGGATGGGTTAGATTTACTGGTCCATCATCGATCCATGCTGCTAGTGATTCAAATAAAAAGGATATACAAGTGTTAGATTAGACGTGCAATCAAGAATTTGGCCTTTTAACTTACAAAACTAATCAAAATGGATTATCGTTCATATTTTGACACGATAGTTTATAGTAATATTTATCCGGTTTGTGATATGGACTTGAGTTATCAACCAACATGTGAAAACAACATAGATGCCAAAAAATTTGAACATGTATGTGTATAATAATATATACAAGAATCGGTCGCATCCATGTACCTTTGAACATAGGCTCACTACTAATTCCCTATGGTGCGTTTCTTCGTTTTCGTCGAGTTCTGCTGGACGGATTCCAAATTTTGACCGAGGGACGCCCTATATTTTTACCCCCAACACGCTACTATGTATACATGGTATAATATAAAAGGACAAGAGAATTTGGTCAGTGGAAAGCCCTGGGTCAATTGGGTAAACATTAATAATTCCTATATGTGGATACACCTATGACGTGTTTTCTGCCAAATCATTCCATGTTTGTTCAAGTATATGCTAATAGAGTCTTCTAGAAGTCATCGGTCACTTGCATGTGGGTCTTGTACGTCGAAAACGTCAAGTGATCCTGCCATTCCTCGTACTATGTCTTTTTTTTTTTTTGAGAATTACACAGTACAACGTAGACGCTCACAACACGTAAGCACACTCATCCCTATAAACACACGCACGCAAATCCTACCCCTATGAGCACCTCCGAAGGACTGGATCGGTCTTGTTCTCATGATAGACTTTCCAAATAGCTTCCATGATTCATGCCAAAGTGTAGTTAAGCATGGCTCGAGGTACATGGAATTTGGACAAGCGGGGCGCCAAGGGTTGGATGGACCAACATCCGATCTCTAGGCCGATCGATCCAAGTAGTTTTGTTATCTCTAGGCCAGTCTATAAATATTTTGCACATTAATCCCCACATTACTAAAAGAATTTATGATCTCGTCTTGTTTTAGCTTGCAACTGAATTGCCACCAAGAACATGTCCTATGAAACTATAATGGTCGAAAAAAGGTATATACACATTGGCTCCACGTCAAAAATGCGCCAATCAAAAGTTTGAGATCCTCGATCACCATGTTTTCATGGGAGTTATGGAAAGAACATAACCGCAATACTTTGCTAGAAGAAAAGTGTGTTGACCATTGAGGTAGTCAGGAAGATCAACCATGAAGGGATATGCTAGATTTTAAGTCGGAAACAAGTCTTTGGCAGAAGAAGACAAAGGGGGCAGTTTTCTGAGTCTGTCAAACCATGAGTCGACAAATAACCAGATATCCTTCCTCACCGTGCAATGAACACAAGGCATGTTGCTCCACGAATGTGGGACATCCTCGTCATGGTCCCAACTCCTAAGTGCTTGGGAAAAGGTTGGTGACATTAAGCCACGTCACAATTCCTTCCACAATCATCTAGTGAAACGACAACCGTACAAAAAAATGGTCTAATGAAACGACAACCGTGGTGCGTAGATAAGATAGATGTCGGTTGGCGAAGGCGACAAAAAGAGGGCCAATTCTCTGAGTGTGTCGAACCATGAGTCGACAAATCCTTCCTCGCCACACAATGAACATGGGCCATGTTGTTGCTCCACCAATGTGGGACATTCTCGTCGTGCTCCCAACTCCCCGCGTGCTTGGGAAAAGGTTGGCAATGTTAAGCCATGCCACGATGTCCTCCCACAATCGACTAGCGAAACGACAATCCTCAAAAGCTGTCCAATGAAACGACAATTGTAGGAAAGATGGATGACGGTTTTTGGCGAAAGACGACAAAGGGGACGATTCTCCAAGTTTGTCCAACCATGAGTCACCAAATTAATAGATATCTTGCCTCTCTTTTGTATAGCAAGCCATTAAAGAACTTGCACTTTGGTTGTGTGCCTCTGTTGATGCCTAAACTGAGGGAGCCAAAATTTGATTTTGTGGAATCTAGGTATTATGATTCTCTTGCTAAATGTGTTAAACTGTCCAACTGATTCAGCAAGAAAATCACAAATTAATAGATAAACATCACCACTGCACAATTTGAATGGCAATTAGAACAGGAAACGTGCCAAGTGTAACGTTACTTTGTCTTAACACTCGTCGGATTTTATTTACTTAACCTCCTGTGAATCCGTGATGTTGCAGAGGAGCACGTGAGGTCACGTGTGCTGGAGCCGGCGACGAGGGGAACCATCAACGTGCTGCGGTCCTGCGTCCGCGCGGGGACCGTGCGCCGGGTCATCTTCACGTCCTCCGTCAGCACGCTGACGGCGGCGGCGGACGCGGAGGGGCGGCGGAAGGCCGTCCTCGACGAGTCCTGCCTCAGACCCCTCGACGACGTCTGGCGCACCAAGCCCGTCGGCTGGGTGCGTGTGCCGCCCTTCTCTCGCTTCGTTCACGTAGTGATCTGATTCGTCGTCGTCGACCTCTCTGCTCTGAAATCTGAACCTGACCTGTGGCAGATCTACATCCTGTCGAAGCGGCTGACCGAGGAGGCCGCGTTCAGGTTTGCGCGGGAGAACGGCGTCCACCTCGTCTCCCTCGTCCTGCCCACCGTCGCCGGGCCGTTCCTGACGCCGAGCGTCCCCACGAGCATCCAGCTCCTACTGTCACCAATCACAGGTAAGCCAAACCAACACAGCTCGATCGATCCATGTTCTTGACGCTGTGATCTTACCTGACGCCACGCCGCCGCCGCGGCGCCGCCCGCGCGCAGGTGACCCGAAGCTCTACGCGGTGCTGGCGTCGGTGCACGCCAGGTTCGGGTGCGTGCCGCTGGCGCACGTGCAGGACGCGTGCGACGCGCACGTCTTCCTCATGGAGGCGCCGCGCGCCGAGGGGCGGTACCTGTGCGCCGCGGGCGGGTACGCGGCGGCGCACCTCGCGCGGCTCCTCGCCGCGCGCTACCCTCCGTTCAGGCCCGGCGGCGGCGACAGGCACGACGACTGGCTTCTCCTTTTTTTCTTCGTTCATTCAGGTGCGTTTTCTGATCGGCTGCTGTGTGCGCTGTCTCTGACCGTCGGCGATGGCGACTCGATCTCGTGGCGCAGGCTGAGCAGAGACTTCGACGACGACGCCGCCGCGTGCTCGCCGCCGGTGGTCTCGTCCAGGAGGCTGCTGGATCTCGGGTTCAGGTTCCGGCACGGCGTCGAGGACGTGGTCAGGACAGCGTCGCGCAGTGCCTTGCCCATGGGTTCCTGGAGCATCCGGAGACCTGAATGGGGTAGCGCCGCGGCGGTGCAGCAATTGCAATTCCTCGCTGGTTGGAGCCGTTCAGGCTTTCAGCAGAGCAATAGGTAGAATTGCACTGACGAGGCTGCCAAGCAAGGATGAATGGATGGTTGGGCTGAAGCATGGGATGCTACCTGGGCCTTACGGCCCTTTTGCGTTTGTGTGTGTAGGCTTTGCTATTGTCAAATGTAAGAACACGTGGAGTATGTTTCAAGTGCGAAAAATTCGCGGGAAAACCATTCGTATTATGTTAGGTATCTGTCGCTCAAATTATGTTAGGTTTCTGTCGCTCAATTATAAAAAAATGGGCTAAGAACAAGCTCTTTTTTGTGCATGTCTAAAGCTCGTGGATTTTGCAGGAAACAATTTATTTTATTGTAAGGCCATGTTTAGATCGTAGGAAATGTGATGGAAAATTGCGCGAAGGAGAAAACGGAGGAAAGGAAGCTGGACTGGCTGTTTGGAGCGGATGCAATTTCTTTGGGTTCCTGTAGCTGGATGCCGATTTCACAGGAACGAAAAAATCCATTGTGACCCCTTGTTTTCCTTTCCTTTGCGATTACCGACTTACCGAGCGAACAAGCGCTTGCTGTCCTGCAACCTGACGATGGACTGCATTAGAAAAGACCGAAGTGCTCAAGTGAACCACAACAACCAGAATAGGAGCAAGGATAAGGTCTGGCACGTTTACCATCCATGATGCTTCAACTTATTTGTAGCTTTTTTTTATAAAACAAAGGAATTGTGTTTACTGTTATGCTTAGCTCAAGCCATTGAGTTTCTAGAAGAATTTTTGAATTCCTATGCTAGCCATGTTCCTTTGTTCGAAACACTAGTTTCCATAAATTCATGTGTTTTTTTCACTCTTGTGTTTTCAACCTCTATTCCTTTCATATTCCTAAATTTTGGTTCCAAACAGGCCCTAAGGATTTGGTTGTGCGTTTCAAAATATGAGAACTTCCTGTAATTTTAAACCATTATAAAAAATCAGCTAAAAATAATGAATAGATGTCCTTTAGCTACAAAGTAAAGAGAAGATGTTTTTTTGATTTGTCTATTTCTGGACTGCATGAAATATTATAGAACTTTTTAATATATGGGAACTCTCATGGTCTAGACGGTTAAAGAAGTAGCTTTTTAATAAGAAAATGAACATGTACTTTTATTTGTGTGTGTATTAAAAACTAATGAATTTTGTAAGAACCATTCATTTGGTGTTTGGGTTCAATGTGCCTTTGATTTGTAGGAACTTCCCGCACTTTTAAACCGTTATTGAACTAACTAAAACAGTAAAGAGAATGGATAAGTTTTATGGGAACATCTTGTGCTTTAAATCATTACAAAAAAGAGCCAAAAATAGATAGAACATATGTTTTTTTTGTTAATTTAAAACACATGAATTTCTTAGGAAACTATTTATTTAGTGTTAAGGGTTTGTCGGGTTTCTCAATTTATGGGAACACACGTGTTTTAAAACTGTTGGGAAGTTAGCTAAAAAAAGAGAGATGCATTAAACTATTACTGATATTACTAAAAAGAACATGTCTTATTATTTGAATGCAAGGACGGAGCTTGCTTAGTCTATCAAAATCCACTAGTCAATGTCCCTCTCATTTGTCATGTCTGTTAACAGTTCTTTGGTAGTCCTGAAACTAACTAGCTAAATCTATCAAAATCCACTAGTTTTTAGTGTTTAGCCCATCGCCCTCCCCCTTAATCCCAAGGTCTTCCATTGTTTGTGCGTTAAGGTTCTTTTGTGCCTTTGATGTGTAGGAACTTCCCACACTTTTTTAAACCACTATTGAAATGCCAGCTTATTTAGAACAAACATGACATGTCTTTTGTTTGTGCAAACCATCAACAAACATATTGCCCAACAACTAATTAATGAACTAAACTGTAACATTAATGGACAATCAAAATAAAATATATGCAAGGTTAATATGTTTTGATGTATCTCTATGATCGCTATCTATTTCAAGTTGTGAGATCTAACTTTGCTTATGACAAAGAAGCAACAAAGAACAACAATCATAGTTGAGTAGGTTTATCCAAACTTCCCATGTTTTAAAACTTCCAAAAAATAAAGTGAAGATGTCTTTTTGTTTGTGTGTATGAATGTGTCCAAACATGTGAATTTCATATAAAACTGTTCATTTATTGTTAGGGTTTTACTCATCGTGCTTTTCATATTATGGGAACTTCCATGTTTTAAATCGTTAAAAATCAGGTGCAAAATAAAAGTAAAGATGTCTTTTTTATTTGGTTGTGTATGGAGTGCATGAAATTTGTGGGAAAACATTCATTTAATGTTAGGTTTTGTTGGTTCTTTTTAATATATGGGACTCCTGCATTTTAATCGGCTGAAGAAGCAGCTACGTGGAACATGTACTTTTGTTTTGTATTTGTCTAAAGCACATGAATTATTTCGGCAACCATACCTTTAATGTTAGGCTTCTTTTGTGCTATTCTTTTTTAACATAAATCTAGCTTTGCCAAGAATATATAAATAAAGCATGAGAATTTGGACTTATCTCTAAAAAAAGAAGAAAACAACAACAAACAGAAAATTATACAAAAAATGCCACAAGGGTCCACATAAGCGTATTTTTGCCCTTAGGGATCAAGTTTGCTATGATCTTTTGTGCTTTCCTATATGTACAAACTTATCCCTAAAAAGAAGAAAATAAAGAGTTTGTTGGTTCTTTTTAATATATGAGTCTCACATTGTAATCTGTTGAAGAAGAAGATAAGTAGAACATTTATTTATTTTTTTGTTTGTGCTTGTCTAAAGTATGTGGGAAACCATCTTTTATGCTTTTCTTTTTTTAACATAAATCTGCCTTTGCTAAAAGTATATAAATAAAGCATGAGGATTTGGACTTACCCCCTAAAAAGAAGAAAACAACAAATAGCATAGGAAATTATACAAATAATGCCACAAGAGTCCACATGAGTGTATTTTTTACCTTAGGGATCAAGTCTTCTATGATCTTTTGTGCTTTTCTATATGTAGGGACTCATCCCTAAAGAATGAAGAAAACAACAAATAGAACAGAAAAATAGTACAAATAATGCCACAAGAGTCCACATAAGCTTATTTTTGGCCCTAGGGATAAATCTCCTATGATCTTTTGTGCTTTTCTATATGTACAAACTTATCCCCTAAAAAAGAAGAAAATAAAGAATTTGTTGGTTCTTTTTTAATATATGGGACTCACATTTTAATCTATTGAAGAAGTAGCTAAGTAGAACATGTATTTTTTTTTGTTTGTGTTTGTCTAAAGTAGTGGGAGACCATCACTTTAGTTTTAGGCTTCTTTTGTGCTTTTCTTTTTTTAACACAAATCTGCCTTTGTCAAAAATTATATAAATAAAGCATGAGGATTTGGACTTACCCCCTAAAAAAGAAGAAAACAACAAACAGCATAAAAAATTAAACAAATAATGCCACAAGAGTCCACATAAGCATTTTTTGACCCTAGGGATCAAGTCTCCTATGATCTTTTTGTGCTTTTCTACATGTAGGGACTTATCCCTAAAAAAAAATAAAGAAAACAACAAATAGAACACAAAAAAAAAAAATGGTACAAATAATGCCACAAGAGTCCACATAAGCGTATTTTTTGGCTCTAGGGATCAAGTCTCCTATGATCTTTTGTGTTTTTTTTATATGTAGGAACTTCCCGTACTTTTTAAAATCACTATCAAAATTGTTTATAAAGAATAAAAAGAACATGTTTGTCTAGCTTTTGGATTGGAGTTTTATCTGGCTTTGTTTCAATATATGAGAACTCTCGCATTTTAAACTATTAAAGAAACATATAAAAAATAATACATTGCTTTTTGTTTGGGTGTATCTTAAAGCACATGAATTTCACGGGAAACCATCCACTTAATATCAAGGTTCTTTTGTGATTTTCATTTTGTATGCACTTTTAAACCGCTATTCAAATTATTGCTATAAAGAACAAAGAGGACATATCTTATGTTTGTATGTTATGGTTCCTCTGTGCTTTTTCAATTTGTTGGAACTTCCCGCACTTCTAAACCAAAAACCACTATCGAAATAAAAGAACAAAGAGAACATGTTGTGCAAACCCGATGAACATGATGTCCAGCAACTAATGAACTAAACTGTAACTTTAATCAACAATCAAAATAAAATATACTAGGATGGATCTAAATCTTTTGTTTGTATGTTATGGTTCTTTTATGCTTTTCAATTTGTTGGAACTTCCTGCATTTTTAAACCACTATATCTTGACATATTGAACAAAGAGAACATGTCTCCTGTTTGTGCAAACCACTGACAAACATGATGTCCAGCAACTAATAATGAACTGAACTGTAACTTTAAACGACATTCAAAATGAAATATACTAGGATGGATCTAAATCTTTTGCTATGTCTCTATGATCGCTATACCCAGCCGCAAGATCTAAGCTTTACAGATGACCACGAAGCACGGGAGAATTGCACTCGAGTTGAGCAGGTACAGCTCCTCGATGCTCGAATCGTCGCCAACCTTGCCGGCCACCGAGTCGAACCCCTGCTGCACGGCGACGTCCTGCCGCAGCTTCTCCAGCGGGCGGTGAATCCTCCCCGCGATCACCCTGCACACGAACAACGCGTGCTTCACGCCGCCGCCGGCCGGCCCGTCCTCGCCAGCGCCACCGCCACCGCCAGTGGCGGCGCTGGTTTCCTGCAGGCACTCCAATGCGTGCCTGCTCGTGGACGTGGTGAACACGCCGACGCCGCCGTTCCTGGAGAAGCCGTGGCGGAGGATGCGGCAGACGTTGCACAGGCTCGACGTGCAGACGCTGTGCGAGCCGCCGGCGCCGAGGGAGCAGGAGACGGTGGTGCCGTGGAACTGGAGCAGCTCGTTGCCGTCGGCGACGCAGCGGGGGTGCTTGCTGCTGTTGGGCAGCCTCGACGCCCTGCCCTTCACCTCCTCCATGTACTCCTTGAACCGGTCCACCCGCTTCTCCATGCTGTGGACCTTGACGACTCGCTCCACGCGGCCCAGCGCGGCCTCGGGATTCGGCCACCCGACGCTGTATATGAGCTCCACCACCTTGCTCGCTGTCTCGCCATCCACCACCTCGGAGACTGCACGCGATCGAGGACCGGAGCCGCCCGTCATCAGACATGAAATGCAGCACGACGACTCTGAATTCCTTTCTTCTGATCAGAGAAGTATGGATGGTGGTGGCGCTTACCGGCGTGGTAGACGAGGTGATGCGATTCCAGGGCGTTGTCGTTGGGGAAGAGGCCGTCGCAGCGGTTGCACCGGACGACGACCTCGCCGCAGGAGCCCCAGGCGGGAAGGGGCGACCCGGCGTCGCCGTAGACGCCTGCGCCGAGGTGGAGCGGTGACTTCCTCTGGGAGAGGCGTGCGCCGGTGGGGCAGCGCATCAGGAGCGGGCTGTGCGCGAACGGCGGCACCGCGCCGATGTCCCAGGCGGCGAGCCCCGGGGCGCCGCCGACCCGGAGGTCGCGCCCGGATGCCGAGCCCCGGCGGCGAGCAGCACGTCGTGCGTCACCGCGTTGAGGACATCGCTGCTCTCGACCGACATCGGGCTGTCGCAGCGGCCGCGCGCCTGGAACCTGGCGCTGTGGATCACGTCCCGCAGGTTGGAGATGGAGCGGGAGCACCCGGACCTCGGCAGCGACGACGACGACGGCTGCATCAGGAACGACGGCGACGGCGACTTCTTGTGGTGGAATTCCCTGGCGCTAGCGCCACCGCCGCGCGAGTCGTCGTCGTCGCGCTTGATCACGTCGCGGGAGCCCTGGGACTTGCAGCTTAGGGACCTCTTGAGCGCCGCCCACCATAGAATGGCCATCTCCTTCGATCTCCGCCGCCGCCGTCCACCAGATCCGGGAACACCTTCTTCACCTCGGTGGATGGCCGGATTGCTGCTGCTGCTGCTGATGCTTAGAGGCATCGCTACTTATTGTGGCCAAAACACATAGCATGTATTAATGCGAGATTGCAAATCAAATCTGAGCACAATAAATGTTCTCAAATGAATGAATTTGCCAAAGATTCACCTGCAGGCATATGCAGATCATGAGATGAGATCGAAGAACTTAGCCTGAGGAGGCCAAGGCCAACCATGGAAGCTGAAGGGGCCGGCACGGCACATGCAGCCAGCGGCAATGGTAACTGACATGAGTAAACAAGTGAGGGGCGCAGCGAGGGAGTGTCGTCGCTGCCGCTGGAATTTTCCTTCCCTGCCAGTCTGCCACATCACACAGCACACAGCGCCGCAGGGACGCAACCTGCTTTGCTTTGTCAACCGATGACATAAGCGTATCCTAGGATACTACCTCTATCTAAAAAGATGCAACTCTAGCACAATATTTTAATATCTTAAATGTAATCAATTATAGATAAAAAGATATCAATATTTATGATATCAAACTAATACTATTAGATTAATTATGAAATATATTTTTATAATCAATTTATTTGGAGTCATAAATGTAAATACTATTTATTAAAAATTTGGTCAAATATAAATCACTTTAACCAAAGCACGTAACCTATAGTTGTATTCTTTTCAGGACAGAGGAAGTACCGTTGAAGGACAGGAATGGTGACGTGATGCTACCGCTGTGCTCTCCACCAAACCTATTGTGGAGGGATTTTTTTTTTTTTGATAAAAACTTATCCTCATAATTCCGTGCTGGCGTGCTAGCAAGGTCATGTGACTATATAAAGACAAAACATGCAATTTTTTTACTGTTATTTAGATAACATGTAGTTCTATCATTATTTGACTAAAGAAAATGTAAATTGCAAATTGCCTTTTTTTTAATTAGACTAGTTCATTATTTAAAATTGTCGTGTGAAAGTTCAGATACCTAAAATATAGTAACCACCATTGTTCTACCTATATAGGAGTACATTTCTTAAGGCAAATTAAACTTGACCATATGAAAACATGAAATGAGAACCAATGGCGTGTTAAGTTTGCAACGAGCACAAACCTACCAAAATTGGTAACCCTAACAAAAGTCAGTCCCTATTGTTTGTTCATTAATAGATGTCGTTAATGGAAGTTGGTTCGTATGTGGTTCATTTTCAACATATGACATAACGGAAGGTGGATTCTATTTTTTGGTCTACTTCTGATATACACTTCACGACAAAAATTCGCTTTAGACCAAAACTGGTAACCCTAACAAAAGCCGGTCCTATTGTTTGTTCATTAATTGATGTCGTAATGGAAGTCGGTTTATATGTTGTTCATTTTCAACATACGACATCACGGAAGGTGGATTTTGATATATACTTCACGACAAAAGTTCGCTTTGGATGTTGGTTTCAATATGTCTTAACAAAAGCAATTTGATATGTTGTTTCTTTTCAACATTTAAGTAATGAAGTCAGTTGCTACTATTATTTTCTCATATTTTTTCATAATAAAAGTTGGTTCATATTTTATATATTTATAATACCTATCATAACGGAATTTGATGTAAGTTCTAAGGGTTGCCTATTTTCGATGAATAAGGGAAGCCAATTCCTATTTTTGTTAATTAGTCGCTCTGAATATTGGTTTCTTTCAATATTTTTTCTCTCATATGTTCTCTAGTAAGCTATGGCTTGACTTTTTTTTTTACTTTTGTTTGCTACCTTAATGAAAAACATGTTTATGCATGGTCACGAAAAAAGTATATCTATAACAACCCATGATAGATGAATCTAATGACATAAGTAAACAACTAGAGTATTATTAGTCTCCTCTAGGTTTTTTACCTCTTAGGTTTTTATGGCTTCCTCACCATATGCGACTAGTATCCATTTGTTATTGATGAGCTAGCACCCGGGAACACCTTTATTATATTACCAATAATCAACATATATAAAAGCAATCAAAAAATGATCTATAGAAAAAAGTCATGAGCGCGTTAACTTTTGCATCCAACATGATTTATTTTTGACAAATCCCTTGAATTTGAACAATATAATAGGAGTGTCAGCATAACTTGTACATTGATGTACTTGATGAACACTCATGAGGCAATAAGATACTTCTAAAATCCAAATCTTTCATGCCAAACACAGATGTTGCAATGTCAAAATAATTGCAAACAAATAAGAAAGATAACCGAGTATTTTCTAGATGACAAACAAAATGTCCAGCTGCTTTTTAAGACTGAATTACGTGCGCAAACAAAATGTGACCTGAACCTACTACAGGACCCAAGAGTAGACTCTCGATTATACATCGGTTTTTTTTTGTGAATACTCGATTATACATCGTTGGACATGCAATTTTTTTTGAGCAAATCCTTGGACGTGCAAATGGAGCAAAAAAGGAGGGACTACCTATCAAACAACGACACATATTATGTGCCCATGAATACAAATGCTATACACTGGGCTGGGATTTTACACCAACATGTGCTATATAATGGGCCGAGATTTTGCACAAATGTGCTACAGTATGTGGCCGGGTTGTTGGCCTTTTTCTAGTAGGGAAGGACATAGAAACCAAACCGGGCTTATGATAACGGGCCAGGCCTCCAAAATCAAAAGGCTCTCGAAGGAGTTCCGCTAAAAAAAGACTTGATAAAAGGAGTTCTGCTAAAAAAAAAGACTCGGATAAAAGGAGTCGAGACGCTCCTCAAAAAAAAAAAAAAAAAAAAAAAAAACGTCGAGACGCAGACACCTGTTTGGTCTTGTCGGTCCCACGACACGTCATCGCCGTGGCCCAGCGCTCCCTCCGCTCGTTTCCAGAAGCAGCCGCGAGCTTCCACCACCTTCTTCCCGTGCATTTTCTCTTGCGATCCCGTTCGGTTTCGGTCCGACCACCGCAGCGAGCGAGAGAGAGAGAGAGAGAGAGGCAGAGGCGCAGAGCGCAACCGAGCGCGAGAGTGGACGGCGACGGCGATGGCGACGATGAGGGGGTGGCGAGAGGAGGTGGTGCGTCTGTCGCTGCGCGGCTACAGCTACGGCAACGAGGAGGAGGAGGACGACCGGCCGGAGAAGCCGCGGCGGTACGGGGTGACGGAGATGCGGAGCCCCTTCTACTCCTTCCGCCCCGCAAACCAGGCGCTCCAGGTTCGCCGCCGGCTCACTTCACAGCCGACACTCCTGTTTTGGGGCGCTGTGTGTGTGTGCGCGCGCGCCCTGCTCTGATTCCTTTGGTGTTGTGGTGTGTTGTGCGGAGCTGGATTGGACGTGTTGGAAGTGCGATTCAGTTTCCGTGGAATGCGAATATGGCGTGCTTGCTTTAGTTTCGCTGAAGCCGCGTTTGATGGTTGAAAGCACATGAGTAGTTTCAGATGGGATCGTCCTGGGGGTTGCTAATTAAATTTTCGAACCGAATTAGCCGATTCCATGCTAATTGTGTCGGTATTTATTGTATTATTTTCTAGCATCTAGGTTTGCGTTGTGTGATTGAGCCAAAACAAAGTGTACATTGCTCCCTGGGATTTTGATTTTAGCAAGGAATAACTAGTCCCCACCAGTTCTTTAAGACCCCAGGGGGATTTGACATACACAGTAACTGTGTAGACATACACAGTAACAAATCCCACTCAATACCTCCCAAATCATGTGGATTGGGGTTGATTTTTGTGCCTCCAAACAAAGGCTAATGAAACTGAGGAGAGTATAGGAAACAATATCAATAGCTATTTACTGGTTTTTGCAGGCTGGGTGGTTATTATGCTTGAATGACTGCTGATATATTTTCCTCTCCTTTTTCACCATCCTAACCATTACTGACACTCAAGCTGAACGTTTTATTTTTATTTTTATTATTTCAGGAAATTTTGGATTCTCTTAGTCCATTTGTTGACGGTTTGAAGTTTTCCGGCGGATGCCATAGTTTGATGGGAAAGGAGTTGGTCAGAGAGATCACGGATCTAGCACACAAGCATGACATTTATGTGAGCACAGGTGATTGGGCAGAGCATTTGCTGCGACAAGGACCCTCTT
Organism: Chrysopogon serrulatus; assembly: GCA_015844335.1. Taxonomy (NCBI): domain Eukaryota; kingdom Viridiplantae; phylum Streptophyta; class Magnoliopsida; order Poales; family Poaceae; genus Chrysopogon; species Chrysopogon serrulatus. Next base: position 67,909 of record JADLZL010006391.1, read on the forward strand.
CTTTCAAGCAGTATGTAGATGTATGTGCCTCTGTTATGGTTATGCAATTCTGTGACCGTTTTGTAAACATGTGCGAAACAACTTCCGAGTAGCACATGACATGAGTGTTCCATTTCAGGAATGCAAGGCCTTAGGGTTTGACACAATTGAGCTGAATGCTGGATCTCTCAACCTCCCTGAAGAAGCTCTGCTGAGACTAGTCCGCCTCATCAAGAGTAGTGGTTTGAGGGCAAAGCCAATGTTTTCGGTGAAGTTTGACAGTTCTGATATTCCTGCATCTGGTGATAGGGCCTTTGGGGCGTACATACCTCCAGTCAAGAAGACATCAGGTAACTAAACAGGGGCATGCCTTTTCAATATTTACACACATTGTAATTGGTACGGCCCTAGTTACCAACTATCGTACTGAATATGGAATAATGTTTGCACACAGCAACAGCTCTTATACTGAACAATGGTCAGTTTGGTGGTCCTTTGACTAACTGCTTGTGTTGCGGGTTATTTTTTTCATTCAACATTACCGTTTTTGCCACTGCTATCTTTTGTTATCACAGTTCACTACCTTGCACACTATGCTACGCTTGTATCTTTTTTTCCAAGTAGTATGGCAAAATCAAATTTCCTTTTTTACTCAAAACACGTGTGTTTGGTGTCCACTCTTGCAGAAAGAGTTGAAGATGTGGACCTGCTGATTAGGAGGGCAGAGAGATGCCTGGAAGCAGGTGCAGATATGATCATGATCGACGCCGATGATGTTTGCCAGCGTGCTGAATCTCTGAGGACAGACATCATCGCCAAGATTGTAGGCCGGCTCGGGCTTGATAAAACCATGTTTGAAGCTTCCAACCCCAACACCTCAGAGTGGTTTGTCAGACGATATGGCCCAAGGGTACTGACTCCTCTCCCCCTCCTGAAAAACCTCAACAATGCTGATACCATTGTTTCTCATTGTTCATTTGATCCCAAAGTTTTGACATGTATGGGTCTGCAAATGTAGGTAAATCTCTTTGTTGACCACTCCGACGTGATGAATCTGGAGCGCCTCCGGGGCTTCAACATTCACAGAAGCAACTTGGCCTCCCGTTTTGCCTCCCCGTTCTTCCTGATGTAATGGGCTAATGGCCATTCCCATTCCTAACCACGTTGTTAAGGCCACGATGTATTCACCAGTGAGCAGCGCATAGCATCTGTTATGTTGTCGGCAACGCTACTGTAATAATAATCGGTTCTGTTGTGTAAGTAGTGTATGGGTGTTGTATTGCATCGGTGAGCCAGATCCTTGGATTCATGTTTGTGCGGTTCTATGTATGTGAAATATCGGAATTTTCAGTTTCCCAGAGCATGAGATGATGAGAGCACATGTCTCCGCATGAACTTTGGAAATTCTCTGGTCTCAAAAGCAGGACAATATAATGGAGAAAATAGTTTCGGCTCGGACTTCACGTTTGCCATTTGTTATTTGTGTCTTCGGCAACAATGTCCTCAAACCAAACAAAATCGAATCGCATCAAAACTTGAGGGCTCCTTTGATCCATCATCTCTTAGTGATTAGAGGGTATTGCAAGGAAAATTAGTTCAAATACCACATTAGAGGGTATCGCAGGAAAAATTAGTTTAAATACCTTTCAATCCTCTCAAATTTCAAGGTGGAATGGGTGACTAGAGTAAAATTATAAAACCTTATATTCTACTTAAAAAGGTTGTAGAATTAGAGCTAGTTAACTCATCAATTAGTTAACAGAGTTGTAGAATCAATCTGATAAATAGGATCGCACAAAGTTGTAAAATCGAAGCATATAATCGAGGTTTTAACTTATGTCCACAAATGCTTGATGTATTTTGTTTTCAAATATTCTATATTCCAGATTTCTGCGACATGTACAAGTAACAATGAACCTGTCACGCCGTCTCATTTTTGTCTAATTTCAAAGTTTGGCTCTTTCAGCACAACCGATGGTATTCGTCATAGTGCACGAACTAATGCTCTTTCCGTTGATGGCACCTCTGCAGCAAACTATGAAGCGTGCTGCCGTTCGTAATCTGGATTCACCCTTGGAGAAGAAGACGGTGGTAAACCATTTCAGATCATCAATCACCCGTGGAGGCACACCCTAGTGCTGCAGAAACATAGACATTTTTAAGCGCAGAGATCAACTAATTGAGAAATAGAGAATCAACTAATTGAGAAATTAATGTTTGCTTGAACAGTTGTGACTCCGCAGTTAACCAAACAACCCTAAATAACTCACTACACACAGATACTTAAAAGCAAAACTACAAACATTCGACAGATTCAGACCTCCATATAAACTAGAAACGTCTCTGTTTAGCACAGATATCTTCATTCCTGTTTCTGTGCAGCTATTTAGTGGGCACTCTCAGGTATATGAGATCATGAGCTAAGCATAAGCATGAAGAGATTAATTCTAAGAGTGTAGAAGCTAGGTAGATTACATCAAGACCTTTCTAATCGATGAGCCTAGATTTAGAAAAGTTGTCAGGAACCCGTCTTTACAATTTGAACAACAGTTCATAAAGAATAGGTAGGAGCACATATACACATATCTCAAGTTCTAAGTGTATGGAACATATTACATGTTTTAAATGTACGGAAAATCATAAGCAAGCAAAGTCGTACTGCTGTACCTGGACCCTGGAGGTTGGAATGCAGAAGCTTATGTAAGGAACAACATCCTTGTCACCACAGCAGTAGCTGGCTAACTTCTTGACCTTGCTAGAATTTATCTCTATGCTGTATAGCCCATCCGACATCCTGATGAACAGGACTCGGCTGGCACCACCATCCGCGAAGCCATTCACCTGAATTGAGTTCTTGATGAGTGCACCTGAAGGAAGCACCTTCCGAAGATCAATGACTCTAGTCAGAACAAAGCCTGCATCTCCATCTGGAGATGCCACCCTCGACCATAGCTGCAGTTTGTCCTTCACATTGGCAACAAATCCTAGCCCACCACCATCATCAGTCATGAGCACAATGCTTCGTGTCAGACGACGGACTCTATGTGGTAAGGGAACCATGGATACTTCCCGTGTGGCCATGTCGTATCCCACGATCTCGTCGTTAAAATGAACCAAGAAGTAGAACACACGCCGCACGAGGACGCCGGGCGCAGGCTTCAAGATGTTGAGGTAATTGGGGGTGGGGCGCTCACAAATAGTTGCCTTGCTCCACGCAGCAGCCTCAGATGAGTAGACGGACAAGTACATTTGGTGGGGCTTGATGTCAATGACGACAGCCAGGAAAGGTCCCCGGCGGCAGTCGAGGTGGTCGCAGTTGCCACCGGCGGCGCAGGCCACGGCGGCGTTCCACCCGCGATAGTACGAGTACCCGTGCAGGTAGAACGGCGGCTTGGGCAGGTCTCGCCGCTCGTCCGTGACGGGGTCCCAGACGGAGAAATCAGCCAGCCTAAGGCTCGAAGGAGCGCTCCGGCAGACCAGGACGCGGCCGTGGCGGGCATCGACGGCGCGCCAGCCGAACTGGCCGCGGCCGGCGGAAGCGCGCGCCGGGAGGAAGGAGGTCGTGGCGACGAAGTATGCCGTCGGCGGCCGCGGGATTTGCTGTTCGTCCCAGAGGTAACGACCGTAGGTGTCTATGCCTGCGACCACGTCCTTGCTGTAGAGCACGCCGAGCAACGGGGGCGCGCGGCGGTGGAACTCGAGGTACCTGCGGCGGAATGCGGCGCCGCAGATGAGGCGGCACCAGAGCTTGCGGACGAGCGCGGCGTGGACGAGGCTCGCGGGGTCATCTGGAGGGAGGCGGAGTAGGATTTCCTCCACGAGCTCCTCCATCAGCTCCGCCGGCGGCGGCGGCATGCCTTGTCGGGTGGTAGGTGAGAGCAGAACAGGTCGAACGGACTATCGTTTTGCGGCTTGCCTGGTCCGTTTCAACCAGTCAGTTCGATAGTGTCTCTGCCAGGTGGGTCCAGATCAAGGTTCAGATCCCACGGGCCTAGTTGAAACTGAAGTAGGGCCTAGTTGAAAAGATTATTAATTTTTAGAGAATGGTCATGTTTTATGAACTTGATTTCAGCTCAGAATGAAGAAAAGAAATTAGTAGGAAGCAGAGTTGATTGGATACGATCAAAACCTAGTTAGCACTAGCAAAGTCAACACTTGAGCACGTGAGACATTCGTTGATCTCGTGATTCATATTGTTTATTTACTCTTGGGATTGAGCTTGGTTCCTAGAAAGCTAGGAGTTGCCGGAGAACAACCAAGTATTGTATTGTGCCTTTGACAAGTTTGTGAGGGCTTCAATTCTACCTCCGCAAGGGAAGGAATCACTCTAGGGGACTGAGGTTGTAATTGAAAGAGACCCTGAGTTGTCACTCATTGCCTCCTAATTAGAGGGTAGGTTTCGAGAGTCCAAAACAAACATCATGTCTCACTCATTTTATCTTAAATTGAAATTTGTATCTGCTTGTTTTGCTCTGTTTGCATGCTAAGTTTTGTTTGTTTCTAATCTTTTGTGATGCGGAACATCTCTAATAACTCCTCAAATGATGTTGCTATTCTTATTAATTTGGCAAAAACACAAAAATCACTCTCCAACAACTCCTCAAACCAACTTGCTATTTATCCCAAATTGTTATTCACGGGCCTCGCGCATGGAAAGGACTTGCTATCGCGCCGGTCGCCGTTGTGACGAGAGAAGTTAGCGGGGCTCTTCGTTCACTTAGCGGGCTTTTTCATTTTGGCAAGTGAATTTTAAGGAGTTGTTGAGTCTTTTTTTCACTTGCTAAACAAATTAGCAACCTCCTAAAACTCAAGATTTAGCAAGGTAGTTTTAAGGAGTTGTTGAAGATGCTCTCCTAGGTTTGTTTAACAACCTTTTCATACTTAGTCCTAAATCTGTTCGCTGTACACTTGGAACAGTACTTTTAGCCAAGGCCCATATCCATCCATATGTCTATAGGCCATTGGGCCTACGCCGAGAGGCCGGGCGTTGGGACGGGTGAAGCAACCGTAGTGACGTTTAAATTTGTGGGCGGCTTAGCCGTCTAAGGTCTGTCCGCACTGCGTCGCCACCGCCCGTCGAACCGAGCCACGCCAACGGATGGCGTGACGAGTGTTGTGCGGTGGCGGCCCGGGAGAAATGACTGGCACACGGAATCTCCGCGGCCGACGCTTAACCTCGGGCGTGGTACCGGGCGTCGATGCAGCGCGCTGCGGGCGCTGGCCCCACGCGGGGCGTCGGCCGCCTCGCGAAGCTCCGGCGGCCGGATGGGGAGAAGAGGAAGGAAGGAAGGGAGGTGGGACTGGCCGCGGGCCTGCAGGCTGCCGGCCTAGGCCGAGGGAGCGGCTTGCCGGGCCGTGGGCGTGAGGCCCCCGCCGCCGTGGCTTCGCTGCGCCAGACGGCGGCTCAGCGCCCTCGCCGGAAGAGGAGGAGGCGGCCCGCCCGGGACCGGGAGGAGGAGGCGGCCCGCCGCCGAGCCCGACGCTGCGTGCTGGGGCCGCTGCGCTGACGCCCGCCGCTGTCCTCCCCGAAGCTCCTTTCGGCCGCCGCCATCGAAGCTTCCTTTCGCCGCCCGCCTCGAAGCTTCGCTTCGCCGAGCCACCGCGACAGAGCAGGACCGAAGCAGAGCTCCGGCATGGGCCGCGACAGGCTGCGCCTCCGCCCGCCTGTCGATGCTCGCCTTGGGTAGCCGCTGTGCCTAGCCCAGCTACCGAAGCTCGCCCTTGGGAGGGAGGTCGGGGAAGGGAGCTCCGGGGAAGATGAGGACGGCCGCCGGCGGACCAACCGAGAGAGAGGAGAGGAGAGAGAGAAGGGAATGGGAGGAGTGAGATGGAGAGAGAGATGCGGCGGTGGTTTAATATTAAAAAACTCTGACAAGCGGGCCCTACAGTAGATAGAGTATGAGATGGAGTATGAATGAGTGCGGGAGAACGCACTGTAAAGAAGAGAATCTTGATGACCAGGCTGTATAGAGTATGGAAATAAGGGATGGTGAGTGCGGATAGCCTAAGGCTATTCGCAGTGGTGTCCGGTACACCATCCTGCCGTAGCTAAGTAGCGTAAAAAATCCCTGCAGCCGGGTGCGGTATAGGCTTCTCTATCTCACCGGATGGAAGGACGTCTGCCATTCCCAGCGATTCCCAGGAAGTCCGCCAGGCTACACGCCATGCAGCGGCCCCACCACACAAACGACGCAGGAGCAAGCGGCGTGCATGCCAAAAAGAATCTTAGGCGGGTCCCACTTATTACATGCAGCAAAAAAACTTATAACTTATAAACTAAAAACCCAAATTAAATTCCGATTGCACCATTAAATCATCAACCTACTAATGCATCAAGTTTTCTTCGCTATAGCCACACACAAAAAAAATCCCTCAACCTACTAATGCATCAAGTTTTTTCTTCGCTATAGCCACACACAAAAAAATCCCCCGCTGAGAGTTTTCCTCCTTCATCCACCTATAAAATTGTACCCAGAAAACCAACACAATCAAAATAAACAGCTCAGATTTAGTTCCATATATTCTCTCTCCTTACTCATTCACATGACACGGGCCAGATTAAAAGTGTCACGCATCCTCCCCTCCACCTCGACCTCCCCCGCGCGAGAGCCCCGGTGATTCCTGCCTACTCGGTCTCGAATTGAATTTCTTGGAAACAAAAACTCCTCCCGGCGTTCAGCACCGCGGCTCGCGCCGCCGCCGTCGCCTGCACCTAGCTGGTTGCGCGTCCCACTACGGGAGGCCCTCCGACGGCTGCTGCTGCCTGGGCATGGTGGCACCCAGGGCGGGGATGGCGACAAGCGGCGTGGCTCGCGACGCCGCGCGGCCGCAGGCCGGGCACCGGGGCGCTAGCGCTCCCTTCCGCCATCCCTCCCTCCCACCCTCCCGTCCCGATCCGCGTCATCACTCCATTCCAATCCACGCCGCCACCAAGCTGACGCCGTGACCCGGACCCCCGATCTCGCCCTCCCCATCTCCCCGCTCCGCCAGGCCTGGGCCCCTGACGAATGCACGACGGGCGAGGTGGAGGCGCAAATTTAATCGTCCACGGGCCATGGTGCCGAGTCAGCGCGAGGGGTGATGCGGACGCCGCGAGCGTGCGCGCGGTGACGATGAAGAAGACGGTTCCGCTTGGTGTGGGTGCGGCGGAGGGGGGGCTTTTCTCTCTGTGTGTGCTCGCTCCCTCGAATCCCACACTGCTGCGGCTGTGGATAGCCTCACTGCGACGTCATCGATCCACCACCGCACCCAGATCCGGCTCCCGCGTCACCGTTGCTCTACCCATCGTGATCCCCATTGTCCGGCTGGCCCTCCCGCAGTCCGTACTCCTTGGTTCGTCGGGGTTCGGTGGATGGCTCCGCTTAATCGTCTTGTTCTTCTCTCCCCCTCGATCTACAGGTTAGCCTAACCTCCTCAGATCCCTGACTCCAATTTTACTACTGTGTGCATGTTGGAGATACCCTTCTCTGCAGTTATTTAGATTTCGGTGAGGTAGTTTCAGTTTCATGCTTATCAGTGGTGAGGTTCGCTATCCATCTTTGCTTTAACGACTTTTTTTTAGATTAAGGAATAAATCATTCCGGCCTTCAAAAAGTTAAGCTAGCCACTCAAGCAGCCAAATAATCCATTTGGAGTGGCATTATGTTGCAGCTTCACAGCATCTACCCTTTTTTTTCCTATAACTGAAAAATCAATCAGTTGTTCAAAAATGCAATCTGGATTCGATTCATTAGCAGTCAGAGTCAAACGTGCTGCTGAATGTCTGAATTTCTTATTGCCATGCGTGCAGGTGGTAAGCAGTTCGCCCATATCATACTTACAGGATGACATTCTGGCCGATTTTCATGCTCAGATGGATCTTCAGGCTAAAGATCTGATGATCCCCTTCCATTGTTTCTGCAGCAGGAGAAGGGTATGCACCGTCACTACCTTTCCTTTTCTTCTAATGGTACACAATGTTTAGATGTTTTTTTCTGCATGTGATTTAATTTTAGGCAAAAAAGACAATGCTTATATGTTGATTAATAAACACTTGTTTAAATGATATTCACAAGGATCGTTGCTCTATATATGGCATTATAAGTGTCCCTTTCTTAAACAAATCCTACACACAATTCCATTTCTCAAACGGTTCCATGGTACATATCATGCTTAAGCAAAATGATCCAACTTTGATGAGTGAGTGTGTGCCATGTTTTCTTTTGCTTTTCTAGAACAATATGGAAGAAATTTTGTCCTCTTGAATTCCTTGACTCTTCTGTGCTTTTTGTTTTTTGCAGGCCAGTAGCGCTCAGCGGCCAGGAACCCAGGGTGCCGACTGCCTTCCTCCTTTCTCAATGAGGTACTGAAGTGACTGAGATACTAAGATCTATTCTAATTTTAAGTTTTCAACAATATTCAGTGATTCACTAAGAAATAGGTACTCTTAGATTCAGTGATTCACTTTGCAATCCATATTCAGTGATTCAGAGGCAAGTGCAGGTCTTCCTGTGCAAGTCTTCTTCTGGTGCCTTTGAAATCCTCTACTGCCAACTTTAGTATTCTTTTGTCTGTTTGATCCCTTGTGCCTCCAGATGATGTCAAAGAAATTGTTGATGCAAGGCTAAGTCTTGGATTAATTTCACTAGAGGATAAGGATGTAAGAAGAGTACACAGAACTGTATTCTGAGATTTTTGTGACTAATCCATGTGCAAACATGCCTTTATGCTCCAAAAGTTTTGATCAGCTGATAACTGATGCAATTTTGAGATCAATTGCAATCTCTACCCTGAATTGATTTTATCTTTTTAATATTTTGTTTCTTGCTATAAGATCTTTACATTTATTTTAGTGTTATGATTTATTTTTTCTAGATGCCACCGTAGCGTTAGCACGGGCAATATACTAGTTCGTTTTAATAAATCCTTTAAAACAAGATGTCACATGAATATATTTAAATAAAGTAACAAGTGGACCCCATAGTGAATAGAGGATGATATAGAGGATGGATGGGTGCGGGAGAATTGAATATAAAGAAGAAAATCTTGATGACCAGGATGTATAGAAGATGAAAATAAAGGATGATGAGTGCGGATAGTCTAAGGCTATCCGCAGTGGGACACTGGAAACGATCCTCCAGGGTCGCTTTTCCCGGACGAAGCCCTGCAGCGGCGTACGCTAGAGCGCCAGCGCGTTCAGGATCGTCGTCGCCGTCCGCCAGGCTTGGCGGGGGGTACCGGGCGGCCGGTAAAGGACCACCGGGTCCCCGGCGCCCGGCATCATCGTCTCTCTCCTCGCCCGACGCTTGCCGCCTCGCACGCGAGGGTTTTTTACCGTTCGGGACAACCAAACCGGCCGGCCACCGTAACGGCTTACCGCCGGTAAGAACCGGTTACCGATTTATACAGGATGAATTCAAATTTCAAATTTGAATTTGAAGCGGCGTAGTTCAAACGGTAAGAACCGGTTTACTGGGTCGGTTAGACCGGTTTTACCGGCCGAGAAGAACCGTTTACGGGTCGGTAACCAATGATGTCAAAATTTTTCAAATGAAAAATGTTTTTAAAAAATGCTAGAAAAATTCTTAAAAATACTTCATGATTTATAGAATCCAATGATGTCAAAATTTTTCAAATTTGAGTGCGTTTAGTATATTTTTCGACCTTCATGATTTGATGGGCCTTAATGGGCCGTGGCTTTTTTTTTTTTTTTTTTTTTTTTCAAACTTGCAAAGGTCAAAATAAATACTAAATGAACTCAAATTTGAAAATTTTTGACACCATTGAATTCTATAAATCATGAACTATTTTTATAAATTTTTTAAAATTTTCATTTTTCAAATTCAAATTTCAAATTTGAAAAATCCTAACGGTTTGTACCGGTCCAAAACCGAACCGTGCGGACCGGTAAGGTCGGTAACCGCCTTACCGGCCGGTTACCGATCGGTAAGAAAAACCGCTTCGCCGCGCGCGCTCCGCCCGTCCGCGCTTTCGGGCTCTCCGCGCGCCCGCGCCGAGGCCGCTGCTGCTATGTCATCCTTCCGCCCGCAAGGGCTAGCGCCACAGCGTTTACGCGAGGCCGCTGCCGCGAAGATCTTCTCCGCCCGGGGTTGTGAGCGGCGCCACCGCGCCCGCGCTTCGGAGGCCGCTGTCGCGAGGTCCTTCCGCCGCGCAAGGCTTAGCGCCACCGCGTCGCGCGGCGGCGGCCGCGCCGCCGGGGAGGAGGCGGAGAGCTGAGGCAGCATCGCTGCGCTTCGTCGCCGCCGCTCGAAAGCTGAAGCGAAGCTCTGCCGCCGCCCGCGCTGGCTGGCAGCGGCCCGCTGGCCAGCGCAAGGCTGGTCGCCCAAGGGAAGCCTCCGCCGCCCAGGCTCGCCGGCCGCCCAGCGTTCGGCAACCCAGCCTTCGCCCGGCCGGGTGCGCGCTTAGCAGTTCTAGCCGCGTCGCGAAGCGAAGCGCCATTCCGCCTGCCCTGGCCGTGGTCGGGGCGGCGCCCGCCCGTCGAGGGAGCCGGAGAGGGAAGCATGTCGAGGGAGCCGGAGAGGGAAGCATGCCGATTCACCAGCCGGGGTACCCGCCATACTATGACCAGCACCAGCAGTTTGCTGCTGCTCATGGCCATGGGGACTATGAAGCTGCGGCGCAACCGTTCAAGGGACTGTCCGGACCGCTCCCTGCAGATGTTGCTGCTGAGCTGCAAGATGTGCTTAACAATCTTAATGGTACTAAGGAATCAATAAAGGGAGCAAAGTCATGGTTTATGCAAAGATTGCCATTCGCGCCGGCTCTGGCTGAAGCTCTCAAGGAGAGAGTATTTGTGTTGGAGGATTCGGAGCGGCAGCTCCACATAATTTTCCTGGTGAATGATATTCTTTTTGAAAGGTATGGCTCAGTTTGTTTCCTAAATCCTAAGTAGCTTATGTTGTGCATTTTATTTTTAATTGTAGTTCTTCCGTTGAGAAATAGTCCCTATGTTCCTTTTGATGAATACTTTAGTCATCATGCTGACCGAAATACCAGCATGAAGTGTTATCTAACCAGCATATATTATTTTCATATCTCATTGCTGTAGTGCAGCAGCTTGTAGAGTGACTAATTCATTTTTCCAGCATGCACATTATTTTTCTCTTCATAAGCACTCACTAAATTGGGAGTACTTGATGCAATCTTAGTTCACCCTAATTCATCTCAAACACTAAAATACTTTTCTAAGGCCAACATTTTGACAATGGAATACAATTACTTCTAGGCAAATAGAGATGGCATTGGAAAAAAAAAAAACTACTTTTGTCTTTTGACAGATTATAAAATTGAATAATCGATAAACATAGAAAAATACCCAGGTGCTTTGTTTCATGATAATAATGATAAGAGATATCATATATCTATATCTATAGTAATTTAGGACCCTTTTCACATGTGGATGAAAGTGGTACTCCCCAGTTTGTTACCATTTTTTTCGTCCATTAGAAACTGCAGTGCTATAAACATAGCAAGTAGCGACCTGGTGAACCTATGATGTGCTTTTCTAAACGATATTCTGTTGTACCAAATGCATACATCCTTTTGTTCGGAGAGGCCCTAACAAGCTTATCAATACCATTCCGGATGCCATTCTGCTTTACCCATTGGAACAAAATGTTTGGGTACCAGACAATATCCATGTATGGTGTATCATTTTGGAGTATAATAAACTTGAAATGAATTTATATTTATTAGTAATTATTTGCTAAAATATTTTTGTATATTTGATTGTCAACTAGCAAATATACCCATGCGTCTCAATTTGAGAGAAACAAATCCCCCATAGTCATTAGTCATATGCTGGCGGGTCTGAACCAGCCCCTAGGAGGCATATAGCTCTAGCAGGTCACCCAGGCCCGCATGCCACATCTGTTCTGAATAGGCTAAATACTGCTCCTGTGTTGAACGATGGTTCGATTGTGAGCAGAGAAAATCAGTATGGGGCTCGACTGGAGACGGCGGACAACAAAAACACTATGTTTAGACCCATATGTGGAACACATGAGGGGCAGAAATGGGGGACTGAAAATAGCTAGAACTATCATTCCCAGCGGAATCGCTAAAATGTAGATATATCTTACACTTAATACATACTTATGTGTGAGTGACAGCGATTCGTATGAAGAACGTCGTGTACGAGAGGGACCCCACCAAGATCAGGGTGTTGCTATGGTGTGCCCTAGCCATCGTGACCGGCCTACATATAAATTCATCATGCCTTCATTGCTTTGCATGAACCATTTCTTTAACAGGGCAAGAGAACTACAGTAGGAGTCTAGTTTCTGTAATTGTGCGTCCTACCATAATAGCATTCTGCTCCTTCCTTGTGTGTGTGACAGCTTTTCCGTCTAGGCAAGCATGCAAGGGCCGTACTCAACCTATTGCTTGTGTCTCATTTTATTTTTGTTAATGACGGATAGAAGACAATCCTATCCAGGCACGGGAAAGACGTAGGAGCGAAATAGGATGGGAAATGGGAAACTAATGAAGGGTGTTTCTAGAAGCAACAAAAACTAGCCTAATTAATATTATGGTTAGATATAACAATTTATGCATATGTGCTGCATAAATTAGGATTTACATGCTTCCATTGAGGTTTACACACACATTTACCTATATTACTGGCCCCACTGCTCTTCCTATAAAAATATTAACTACCTATTCTGCCACCTGCATATTCAGAAGGCTTACACAGACATGTGTACACATATCGTAGTCTCCATGTAGCATAAGAAAATGCAAACTAGACACTGCAATAGGAGGCGGCCATGTGGGAAAATAGAAATGCATGTATCAAGTTGAAACGAAGTTTTGCTATATGTTTTAAATGGGCTGATGTTTCATGATATTGAATAATACTCAACTATGTAGATTGGAATGGTTCAGATCACTAAGATTCTGTTTGGTTAGGATATTTAACACCTGTTCTCAAGAAGCTGCTAATGCATGACCCTTGATCGGTCAAATCTAGCTTTTGAGAATTTCAAAGTGTAAATGACTTGTAACTATGTGTATTTATTTTAATGCATCACTGATTTCTGAATTGTATTTGATATGCTACAGCTTACAGAGACGGACTAATATTCGGGACCTTGACAATGAGGCTATTGCTTTCAAATCCGTACTGGGTCCCATGCTTGCAAGGGTTTACAATAATTCACAAAGTAAAGATGACAACCAGACTCGTGTTGAAAAAATCCTGCAGTTTTGGGGTTTAAAGGAAGTTTATGACCAGGAAACAATCTCTAATTTTGAAAGAGAGATGAAAGGTGGCTTGCCTTATCCTTTGGTGCCTCGACATGTTTCTCCAGATCCATCGACCTTTTCAGGTATCTCCTTTCTCTGCTTCCTCCTTTTTCCCATTCTGTTTAGGTACTTTAACCCCTTTTTTTTTGTTATATGATGATGATGCTAGTCTGAAATAAGGACACTATTTTGTATTCTTTGAATACTTAACCTGTGACTTTCCATCTCATTACCATTTTCTTCATTTGTTTCATCGATTCACCTAGCTGTGGTCATGATCACCAAAATTTTCTGCACTAGTAGCTCTGGACTGCATTAGCTGCTATAAGTTGTAGCCACTATTTATTAGAATGATTCATAACTTTCTAGAATTCATTCCTGAAAACCTACCTCACCCTTTATCCAATTAGAGAACTTTATTCTCTGGTTGGTTACTTTTGTTTTTCAGTTAAATCATTCTATCTTTGATTCTCTGGTGTCACAATGCTATTTGGAATAGCTTTTCAATTGTAATGCATGGACAATTGGACATTTTGCTTTTTTGGTAGTAAACCTAAAAGCTGTTAGATGTTTTTGCAGGATCAGCGCCACTGCGCTCAAAATGGTCCTCGGAACCTCCAGAGAAGGATAAGGCAATCCATCCTGTGGCTGGTGCAACCCAATCTGTTCCCTCTGCACAATTTCCAGCAAACCAGCTTCCAGCTGGTGTTTATCCTCCTGTAGGTCAAAGTACTCTTGCAGGATCTTTGCCAGTGCAACCACAACCATCGTTAATTCCCTCTGTAGCTCCTCAAAGCACTGCTGCTACAAATGATTCAAATCTACCTCCTTATCCACTCTTCCCTCCTGGCCTCATTCCTGGAATGGTTCGGAAGATGCAAATAGGGAGTGGAGTGCCATACTCTCCCTTAAGTCCGCTTGACATCCCCACTACCATCCCTCCATCGACTGTCCCAGAGTCTCAGATCCTTGAGCGTGTATCGAAGTTCTTCAGCGATATTGGGGAGGTAAACCCATCAGAAGGTCCAATGAG